>OZ020521.1:18016626-18243743 GCA_963971425.1 Bryoerythrophyllum caledonicum | reverse complement strand
AGCCAAACCCCACCGCCCTCTTCTCTTTTTATATTTTTTTTCTCTCAGCTCTCTCCTTCCCTGCCGCCGCCGCAACTCTCTCTCTCTCTCCCAGATTTCCTTCCCCTTATTTTTAATTCTCTCTCTCTCTTTTCTTTTCCTCTTCCTCCTAGTTTCTTTTTCAACAAGTTTAGTAGAGCTAAGGTTTCAAGAAGAAGAGCTTTGAAGAGAAGATATCACAAGCTAGGGTTTGGAGGAAGAGGCGCGCTCTCTCTAGATTCGTTGGAGGAAGAAGCACAAGCTAGGGTTTGAAGAAGGTGGTAGAGATTTTTAGGGTTTGCGGAGGTGGAGGAGATTTTTGGCCAAAGCGAGAAGATAAAAGAGACAAAGGAAGGAGGTTGCGGGTGCAACAACCAAGGTGATTCTTGCCCATGTTGGGTTTCTTTTGTTTGTGCGAATTTCTTGTTTGTGATTCTTTTCCTCTCTTTTCTATCGGGGTGACTCCTCCGGTAACATCCACCCCGGTCTAGAGAAAAGTCCCCCGGAGAACTTCATCTAGACCTTATTGTTTACATGTGTAGTTGTTGCCGTTTGTCCTAGCCCTGTGGCAAGTTGTTATTTTGAATTGTCTCCCTCCTCCTATCATTTTAGGTCTTATCCCCAATTCCTACATTTTTCCCGGTCTTCTCGGTCAACCGGGAAAAACCTCTTTCTAAGTCCTTGTCTCCAAAGTCCTCTCCTCGTTATCATTATATGTGACCTTGTATTGTTAGTATGTTGCTAGATGTGTGAGACACCCATATCCACATACTCTAGCAAAGTGTTCCGGAGTTGTCTACCGGTAAACTTGTGTTTCCGGGCCGGACCGGAGTTTGTGACAAGTTAAAAGGGAGATTGGTGGAAGTACAGGCACTTCAAGAATTCCGTCTACCCCGGACAATATGGCTCTACCGGTGTCGTTGACTCTTTCGAAGATAGATCCAAACAAGTGGGAGGAGACTCCGAAGGGCATATAGTTGGAGGAAGACCTCATCCAGATGGGGTGTCAGGGGTTTCACGAGAAACCGTGGGTATTTCAGAAGGGACATGCGGTGTCGGAATTGCAACCTCCCGGGAACTCTCGGGGAGCTTACCGGGCAAATCACTGATCTTGGACCGTGGACGTGTGACGCGAAGTATACTCTCTTCGTCAAGAGAGTGAGTGGTCAACCGCAGTCAACCGGGAGCTGTTGGAGGAACACGTATCATAACCTTACAACTCTTCAGAATGCTACCGGAGCGACCACTTCACGAATCACCGGTTGAGAACGGCGGTTGAGTTTCTAAACCCAATCCTCCATCCCAACCGTCGTGAAAGAGTCACGGCCCGATTGGCCACTGCCTACATCGAGGCATTTTTCGAAGAATCCTCCCCGGATTGGGGATCCTTGTTGGTAGAGGCAATCATGCCTCAAATCCGGGTGGTTCGACAAGGTGGAGGCTCCAAGACTTTTCTGACCCCCTATCTCATGCATCTGTATGAGCACCACCGTTGTCTGGACCCGGATGAGCAGAAGATGTGGAGAGATGCGATGGGTCCTTTAGATCAACCTCCCCGGGGCCCTCCTCAGCAACCGGAGACCCGGTTGATGTTACCGGTAGCTCCCGGAGATCCTCCGCAACCGGAGGATCGATCGACTCTATCGAGGACTCCCCGAGAAGCCACTTGATCTCAAGAAATTCCAAGGAAAGAGAGGACCTTCCGGTCTCACCGGGAGAGACCACCACAACCAACCGGGGCATCTAAGAAACTCACTCTCGTGGAGAACATCTCCAAGTTCTCCCGGGAAGTGACCCGGAAGATCGAAGAGATGGAGATGGAAGTAAAGGAGGCAAAGAGTTTCAAAAGGACTCTTCGGAGGATCTTTGAAGTGGATGACAACCAGGAGATCTTATCGGCAGCCCGGAAGAAGTTAGAACTAGTGACCAAGTTGACGAAAGATCTTCGGGCCGCTCAGAAGGAGATCCGAGACTCGAAGGCGCAGTCCCAATAGGCTATCCTATCATTGACCAAGAAGCTTGCCAAGCGGCCAAGTGCCACCACACCGTTGCAAGACCGGGGTTCACCGCGGAAGAAGAGGAGATTGGTCCACACCAAATCTTCTTCTTCGGAAAAGGATGGTCCACCTGCTTAAACACCGGTGAGTAGGGTGGATTCCCCAGCCTCCAAGGAGTGGGATGTGAAGGTCTACGAGAGAAAAAGAAACCTCCCAGTAACTCCTACCGGGAAGGAACCGGTAGACCTCCCTTCCTCAACGCCAGAGTCCTTGGTGGAATCTTTTGTGGCCATATTGATTGAGCTTAAGGAGACTCCACGTGTATCTATAGATACATCCAACCTCCCGGTGGATAGTCCCAATCCACCGGTAGACCTCCCGGTGGATAATCCCAATCCACTGGTAGACCTCCCGATTGAGACATCCGACCTCCCGGGGAATTCTCTTGACCATGTTGGTACTTCCAGACGTAGTGACAATCCTTATATGTCTCAATCGGAAGAGTCTTCCAGTTGAGTCTTCGTTATATGTTATGTGTTGGTTTACCTCACCAGTTAGTGAGATGTTGTTTTAAGTTGCTAGAATTACACGCTAGGGTGAGAGTAGTGATGTCGATGGGGCCCCATTGCGCACCCGGTCACTACCACTTGAGTGGTTTTTCCGGCTACTTAATTTTGTTAGGAAAAGGTTCACCGGTCCCGGGACCGCCGGACCAGGAGTCTTCCAGTTTACCGGTCTACCGGTAATCCGCCGGTGACTAGGCTACCCTTGATTTTAGGATCTAGATGCCGTTTTGTCTTTTAGTGGAGCTACTTTTGGAAGGTAGCTATTGACTTTAGTGCACCTCCTAGATGTCGTTTTGTCCTTTTGCGGTCTAGTTTTGGAGCGTAACTATTGACTTTAGTGCACTCTTTAGATGCCATTTCCACCTTTTAGGGATCTAGTTTTGGAGGGTAGCTAGTGGCCTTTGTGTATTTAAGGGCCTTGGGCTCTTGTGTTATGTACTCTTCTCTTTGTTGATCTCCTCGTGTCTTGCCTTCATTGCTTGTGTCTAGAGTCTTTGTTGAGCTTGTGTGAGTGGACCGGGAGAGAGTTGAGTCCTCCTAGTGTGTCTTTGCTAGGTGTGCAAGGTTGTGACTTGTTGTGTATTAAGTGATTGAGTGTGAGTAGAGACATCCCGAGGGGCTAGGATATCCGGGTTAGATAGGTAGAGTGAGGTCCAGGACTTGTGCTCTAGACTTTTCACCGGTGGGACCGGGAAGAGTTGCTTAACCGGATGGGATCCAGGATGCCCATGGCTATTTATGATAGCCTCCCTTAAGTGGGAAGTGTTCGGATTGGTGGGGAGTAGGGGGTGACATCCCCCTTCTCTCGATACACCGGGAGACATCTCGGCTAAGCCTGAGTCCAGAGAATACCGGGATTATTACCCTTGCAGTGGATGAGTTCCGACGATCCCCGTGGAAGGTTGTTTTGCTCATATGATTTGCTTAGTACTAACTTGTTGTGAGTCTTGTATCTTCTTGCTTTAATTCATTGGGTGTGGTTGTAGTTGGAACCTGGGCTTGCGTGACCGGTTTACCGAGACAAGTTCCCGGTAGATTGTGAAGACCGGTAAACCGGCTGCGACCTTTTAATTCTTTCAAGGTGTAGGGTTAGATTGTGGATATTGTGGCCTCTGGACTGCGAGAACGGAGGGCAGTGACTTTCTGGGCACTGTAAAAACTTACCGGAAATCTACTCTGACTCTCAACAGAGTTTAACTGAAACACATGTGGTTACTTGTTACTGGTTACTAAGGTACCGGGGAAGCCATCCTCCAGGATGTGCCGAGGTATTATGTGTGGATTGTTGTTAAGATTTAAAGAGTTTGATGCACGATAAAATCCTTGGAAACGATCTGGTAAGGTGGGCTTGTTTAAGGTTAATTTCGGTTAATTTTGAGAATAACGAACCACTAGACTACGACAGTAAGGACTCGCAATCTGTTGTAGTTATTGATCTTTTTTACATAACAAAAGGCATACATCTTTCAATTTGTACAAGCAAAGTTTACAAAAAAATTTAAGGTGTCTTCTCGTAGTAGTTAACTTGAAGATCTAACGGTTGAAATTGTAAAAACATGTTTAAACAAGTCTAATAATATCTCATCAAAGTGGCAATTTTAGGGTGGTCTGGTGACGCACAAGGCCCGGTCTTTTAGGGATTAAGCAAGCAATGTGGCCGGGGACTTCGAGCTATCCCCATCCAAGCTTCTGTCCACTTTGCTGCCACGGTTGCAGCTCCTCAAAGTTATTCCGGCGTATGATTTGCCACTATGATTTAGCTTTTCCACAACCTACGTGAGGTTCTTGTTGCGATTTAGCTCTCGGTAGACTAGCTTACAGCTAGATCTTTGGAGGGAACCAACGCGGTAGCAGATTAGTATTAGGCCATTGGTAGGCCTTTTTGCGGTAGGGACCTTATTCTCTCTCACCCCCGATGTGCTACAATATCTTTTTAGGTCATAAAACATAAACATGTACTAGTTCAATGCCACATTTATGCTGTGAAATGAAGGGGTTTGGACATAATATGATGTATTGTCATGTGACAATTTCATAGCAATCAATCCAAACTTACAAGTATATTGCATATCTCTTTACATGCCTCACCATCTTAGCAGTATATTTTGTAGTTTAGTGTAGCCATATTATATGATTTATAAATGCTCTAAGTTTTTAGTCTTGATGATTATTCTTTCCAACAATGTTTAACAATGTTTTGAGTAATATAGATTACCGTACGCTACGGTCAGTTTCAGCATGCAAGTGCCAAAGCATTTTTTTTGTCACATTGATTCAACACAATGGATATCACATAGGTATTGCACGAGTATCACCTAGATCTTGCACGTGTGTCACCTTGGTATTACATAGGTATCACCTAGCCAAATCTCTTGAAATTTCCAAAATTTTGGACAAGTCCCCATTTTGAATTAATTATGTACGAAACTGACAATAGCGTAGGGTAGTGTGCTCTTTCTAAAGATCTTCATGAAAAGTAAAACTTTCAAATTGTATAGTCCCAGTACACTAAACATTAATTTTAGTGTAGATTACTTTTCATGGTACTGATTTCATCATTGTAAGCACTTGACAGATGTGCTGTAGGCCAACTTTTTATGCTATGGACAGGTGTATTCATGTTATGCACACTGGGTAGAAAGTATTCTTCAGTGAATGCATGTTAAAAAGACTACGGACTATCTTGTTTGCTCAAATTTAATGCATTGGTAGTACAAGTCAAAAGCAATGTGTTGTGGTTGACAATGAATATGAGGAAGAAACTGTAGGTCATGTTGAAATGGCATAAGGTAAGGGTCTCTTGAACCGACCCTGTTTCTTAAACCGTCCTCTAACTCAGAGTACCTACAGTGTACCTACAGTGTACATTTCAGAGGGGGACGGTTTAAGAAACAGGGTCAGTTTAACCCCTAAAGTCGAAATCGACCAGAATGTGGTCGATCTGACTCTGGTCAGGCTCTCAGTTACTAAATTTAGATCGTATGAAGTTATTACCGTTGCAGATTGTAGAGTTTTCCCAGACCTTTAAAATGACACTATTCATGCTTCAAAATTCCTCATACTTTAGGAGATATTCATGGTCAAAGTTTGAAAACACTGTTAGGGCATGCTGAAATCTGCCCAGAACTGCGGTATATGCTCAATTATTCTCAAAATCTGCCCAAAATCAATTAGATCGCAGTAACTTCAAAAATTCACCAAAAATTGAGATTTTATTTTTTTTCGAATTTTGTTTTTTTACATGTAAAAGAGGTAGTAAAGCATGATCTCACCGTTTGGATTTTCAATCCAATAATTTTTTACATGCCTTCTTAATTGTTGAAAATGGGCATTTGTATTTGTATTTCAGCATACCTCCATGTGAAAAATTAAGCATTTCTTTAGGTTTTATAGGTCCTATGAGGGTAAAAAATATATGGACATATTCCTTACTCACATAGGAACAAGAATTTGAAGAGCCTCATGTCAAATTTCCTTTCAAAATTGGTTTTTGGCCCCCAAAACATTAGTTTTCCATTCAACAGCAAGGAAAAAATCTTTTTTTTCAACTTTGAACATTATGATCTCCCAAATGGAGAGGAATTTGAATCTAAGATTTGGTATGCATGTACATGTACAAGTTAGGTACTAGATCTTACGGTTACATACTCGAAAATTTGTCAAAAGTTAAAAATTTTCACCTTGCATTGAAAGAGGGCAGTTTTGAGGGGTTTTGGCAGTTTTGAGGGCTTTCGACTTTAGGGGTTAAGAGACCCTTACCTTAGTACAGCACACTGTGCTTGCAGCTTAACCCCTAAGAGCCCAAGTGTACTTGGGACGTACGTTTTGGATTTAGGGCATGTACCTTTGAGTAGAAAAAATACTCCGATTCTTATGAAAATTTTACACTACATTGTCCTTGATGAAATCTATATGGGGAATTTTTCAAATATGATTTTGGACTTTTGGTTCAAAAGTTATTAGCCTTCAAAGGTCAAAATGGGGAGTCTGGACTATAGGGGCAGCCATGTCAACCAATGCAATTTGAGGAGAAAAAAAGGGCAGAATTTTGGGACATAAAGGGCGAGGAAAGGAATGCAGACTTCTATGCACGAAGTCCAAGTAGAAAAAGCATTGAAATTTATTAAAAGAGTTATTAAAATAATTTTAAAAAAATAGCAAACAACCAGCCGTCAGCTGGCTTGCCAGCGTCCCGCGCCAGAAGCGGGCCTGCCAATTTTTAAATATTTATTTATTTTAAAAAAATAATAAATTCCGTCGAGCTGCGAGGGTGGTCAACAACGGGACAATTGGCCACCCAATTTCAAGCACTGCCCTTTCCCATAATGCTTTATTAATTCCATATATTCATGAAAATTATGGATTTTACTAATTTTAGTCTTTTTAAAATAAAATTAGTCAACAAATAAATTGAAAGTTTCCACCATTGGGATTCTCAAATGCAACAACTTGTATGAAATAAACAATGTCATATCACTTATGTAGTAATGGTCATCATTTTGTACCCCCTTTCACTAAAGTGTATATTTCTACATCTATTACCCCTCGAATTGACCTCAAATTTTGCACACAAATAGCTAACAACATATAAGTCATATTGGTAAAGATTTGATCACATTTCAATGTAAAAACTAGAAGATATGCCTAGTCAAAGTAGGTTGACCTTGCCAGGCAAGGGGGGGAGAATACTTTTCTTTGCACTTCAAACACTATAATCTTCACATCCGTGCGGTGGACTGCAACCAAATTTGTATTGTAAGTTCATATATGTGTCTATTTTAATAGTTTATGGTTAAAAGTCTAAAATTAGACTGTAATGTTAGATTTCGTTGCCACTTGTTGATGATGGCAGTTTTGGAGTGTTTCATGAGGAAAATGCCTTGGGCTTTTAGGGGTTAACCCTTTACTGTACATGTCACGCAAGAAATACACGCAAGAATTGGATATACAAGAATTGTATATATAGGCACATATTTTACTTTGTAGTACACAAAAATTGTAGAAAATGTATTGAAGGTTAGCAAGACTTACACCTTTGGATTGAAGATTCTTCAACTAACATCTTTCATTTGGAGGTCATTTCAACATCCAAATCTTTTCATGTACATGTATAATATTATATGACACTGTATATTTGAACATGAAATATATGTATTATATATGTATGACACTGTACATGTATAATACTGTAACCACCAGTGGCACCTTCTAACGTTTAAAGGCTAATATCATTTAATGTTATGCAGCCCCCTCTTGTAAATGAAATCCCAGAATGATGTTGGAAATCTTCATGAAATTCAAGTTCGACAATACTCAACACAATTTGCACTGATGTGAATTGCATTGAATTTGACTGCTTTCATGTCTATGTGAAATGAGGACCACAATTTGGAATGTTCTAAAGGATTTGAGTGATGGAAGACTAGGTGCTTTCCTTGACCTTACAACTCTTTACTAGCCTATTGCAAAAGCTTATTTATGCGTTCCAGCAATAGACATACGTGCTACGGTATACTACCAAGTATGAAACTTAACTGCCCAGGAAAGCAACCATTGAGAGGGCCCACTTTTCAAAGTCTGCCTTGCTTGTTCACTTTGCTTTTGCCCACTACACGGTACACCTACCTATTGATATCGTAAGAAGAGGACAAACATCAAAAGCTCCCGTACATACACAAATGCATGCCATGACCATGACTGGGCCAGCAAAGATCCTCATACCTTTGATTTGTCAATAATGAATAATCTTGTTAATACCCAAGGGTCGGATTCTAAAATTTTACTTATAAAAATCAGATGTTTGGCAAGACCAATATTAGAGATAAACGTAAATGAACCAAAACTCAGCATCTCCATGCCGAATCTCCTCTGAACCCAGGGTATGCTCCAGGTTTAGTGTGCTCTCATTTGTGATAAAAAAATAGACAAGGTGAGTTACAAATCCGGAAAGTTTTCCAGGGTCTGGGAGTTAAGGCCTGGATTTGATGGCAGCTGCGTAGAATAGGGAACGGGTTGGGCCAGAAACTTCACGCCGCTTTCGTTTCTCGTGGAGCAGGATCATGTGGATCACGAAAAGAGAATCAGCGCCTCTAATTCAAGCTTCGGTATTATTCTCCGCCTCTAAATCAAGCCCCTTCCACATTCACCGCCCTGACTTTTAAGCGCCGGTTTTTCAGGGGAAGCAATTACGTCTATCTTAAAATTCACAAGATACAGGACAAACACAGCATCCGCATCCTGGATCGTTTACGTTTATCTCTATTATCTAAAACTTGTTTATTCACCTAGCAAAAACTTAGTTGTTTGGAAAAGAATTTATGATATTTTTGGTAGCTGTTTTAGGGATGGTTTTTTGCCGAATCCAATGCTTGGGTACAATAAAGACTACAAAGATAGATTAATTTACCTTGAATTTAACTCCCCTAGTAAATGGCATCATTGGCATTTGAGCCTTTTAACCATGGAAAATAATGTCAATGTACTCATTATCCAAGGATCTCTTTAATACCATACAAATATGAAGAGGGTGTTAACATGATATTAACAGTTCCCATCCAAGTATGAGAAGAGTAATTATACAATACCGTACGCTATGGTCAGTTTTGGCAGGTAAGAGCCGAAGCATTTATTTATTTTTGTCACATTGATTCAACACAATGGATATCACATAGGTATTGCACGAGTATCACCTAGATCTTGCACGGGTGTCACCTTGGTATTACATAGGTATCGCCTAGCCAAATCTCTTGAAATTTCCAAAATTTTGGACAAGTCCCCATTTTGAATGAATTATGTACGAAACTGACCATAGGGTAGGGTACTAGTGAACCTGCCCGTTGTCCCCAACACAGCATGGGCAATTCCTTGTTAAATCCTTGTCCTCCTCTTCAGAAATTCCACCCAATATCTTTGTTTGTCCATGTGGCTTCACCGAGGTTGGCTATATTGCTTTTATTATATAAAGAGAAGTGGATCCCCGTTGTCTCCAACCGAGTATGGCAATTCTAGTTAAGCCCCTAGTTTAGTCTATGTCTATAGTTAAGTCCCCATCCTCCTTTTCGGAAACTCCACCCAATATATTCCAATTAAGTCCCCTTGGTCCCTCCACATGGCTTCAATGGGGTTGCTGAAATTGTGCACGTGGCTTCACAACGGTGACCCTAATATGTTATTAAAAATAGAAAGAAAAAACTACTTGGAAATTTACATCCAATGGGCAATTGACACACAATTGCTTGTAAAAATATAGCCAATCAAATTTTGACATGCATGTGCTTGATGAAAATCAGTGTGGGTGATCCACATCAATTATGAATCCACACTATATTCAATGTTTGATGTAGTGGACCCGCCCATTGTGCCCAACGGGACATTGACTTGATTTAATTAGGGAATCCCCGACTGAGTTAAGTTCTCGCCTTCCTCCTCGAAAACTCCAGTCAATAGAGTTATCCGCAAAGTACCCCAAATCTTCACTTTCTAACCTATAAAATGGAAAAGCCAGGGTCGCCGAGTCCACTGGCAGGGTTTCACTCTAGACCTTGAATAGAACACTGGATAGACTAGTTTTTGAGCCCTAGAATTCCCAAACTCGAGTTTATGCCTGGCTTTTATTTTAAGCAAA
The DNA here is from genome assembly GCA_963971425.1 of Bryoerythrophyllum caledonicum. Classification (NCBI taxonomy): domain Eukaryota; kingdom Viridiplantae; phylum Streptophyta; class Bryopsida; order Pottiales; family Pottiaceae; genus Bryoerythrophyllum; species Bryoerythrophyllum caledonicum. The sequence goes on along the minus strand of OZ020521.1, from coordinate 18,233,538 downwards.
CTCTGACCCTTCAAGTCATGCACAACTCTAGGATTGTAGGATACATGCGAGAGTGTCATGACGTTCATGATTGTTCTTGTTCGTTTTTGGGAGATTTGTGCCATTTATGCCATAAATAACACCTCCTCAAAACCCTCAAATCCTGAATTTTTTTCACAAGATTACTGTACAGCTACACTCAAATACAGGTTAGATTCTCTTTTTCATGAAAAAAGGAGGACAAAAGACCGGTTCCCTTTACAAATAACTCAAATATCTCCAAGATAAATTCCCATGGTCCCTCCACGTGGCTTCCCCAGGGTGAGGCTACCATGGTCATTACAAGAGAACGAAGAGCTTTGAATGTTTTACGGAAATTCCCCCCAACGCCAGTGTGAACAGCGCTTCGACACAAGGCGGTTCCACGCAGAATTGCCGCGAATCCATCACGTGGGGAAACCATAATCGCCAGAACTCAACACTCTCCTCAACACAAGTCCCTCCGATGTCCATGGAGAGCCGTTTCATTTCAAATATATCCATCCACCTGCCCCCCGGCCCACCTTCGATTCACGGCGCTCATCTCCTCCAAAACTCCCCCAGTTTTCATCCCGTCGGAGCTCATCCAAGCCAGAATGCACCTTTTCCCATACATTTTCTTATTTCCTCTGTCAGAAGTGTCAGTTGGGGGAGTTGAAAATTGAAAGTGGGAGCTGGGGAGCTTGAATCAGCTCCAGGTTTGACATTCAACGCTTGGAGTCAGTGAGTGCGTGAGGAAGGATCCAATGAAGTCGTTTGTGAACGTCCAAGGTAGAGCTTCTTTTCCTCAGAAAGTACATTCGTGCTTCGGAATTAGGTGAACGGTATTCACGTCCTCTTCTTCTTCTTCTTCTTCTTCTTCCAACATGAGCTGCTAGGTAGTAGTATAGTAGCGAGAGCTATGGATTTTGAGGTAGGACTTGGTCTATGAGAGTGTTGTTGGAGGAGGCGAAATTCTCCTCCTTGATGGGGAGTGATCTAGTGATGCGGAGTGTGTGAGTGTTTTTTTCTGGGGAGGTGTGGAGATGGCGGGATCGGAGACGGAATCTGGGGGGGCAGGGAAGGGGAAGGCGCTGGCGTGGCGGTCGCGCAGTACCAGGCATATGGAGATAAAAGACGTGGGCCGAGACGCGGTGGGGAGCGTGAGCGGCAGGGACATTGGCAGGGACATCGCCAACTGGTGGTCGGCGGCGGTGGAGCAAACATCCACCTTCATTCTGGACGAGGTAGGCCATGTCTGTAAGCTCAAGCTCTAGATGGGTATGGAATGCAAAACACTGCCCTTAGTCCTAGTGAGCAAGAGCAGGGGCACATTCTTGCTCAATTCCGAGACATAGAACAGCTTCATTCGTGTTCAGTAGGTGTGTGTTTTCGAATTCCAAGGTTTCACCTTTCGCTTCTACACTAGCAAAGTGTTCTTAGAAATGTTCTGTCGGATCGGTCAACCGCAGTTTGTAAGCAGTTTGTAAGTGGATACGGCAAATTTTGCGGTGGTTTTGGAAATTTTAGATTCACGATCATGTCAGTGATTAGCCAAGTCAAGCATCTTGTAATTGATTAGCTACAGTAAGCATTGGCTCCTCTGCCTTACTGATTGCAGTGTGGTAACTGCCCTGATTGTAGTGTAAGTAAACGCTCGCACTGGTTATTGCGTAATCATCATCGTCCCTTCTTGCTGGTGAAGTAAATGTACAGGATTCTCGTCTGGGTCGTTGTGCGGAGATTGTCCCTGCGAATAATCTCTTTTGGACGGTACTGTGCAGGTTCCTGCTACATTCGCTGGTCTTAGCGTCGGGGCGAAGGAGCTGAAGCCAACGCTGACGCTCGCCGGGCTCAGCGCTGGGGCGAAGGAGCTGAAGCCATCGCTGACGCGAGGCGCGTCATTCTCAAGCTTTACGCTGCCTTGGACGACTGCCAGAAATGATGGCAGCAGATGTGTGGTAATGGGCGGCATATCTGTTCAAGAGGCCCCTAAGAACGAGATATCGCCGAGGTCCGTGGAGAGATCTCATTCCCGGACACAAGCTGAGAGACCACAACAGTCGTCACCGAAGCCATTGAAGAGGTCCCATTCCAGGAAACAAGGTGTAGAAGATGCCGCCGTATCTGTTCAAGAGGCCCCTAAAAACGAGTCTTGCGAGGCATCGCCAAGGTCCTTGGCGAGGTCTCATTCCCGAACACAAGCTGAGAGGCCACAAGAGTCGTCACCGAAGCCATTGAAGAGGTCTCATTCCAGGAATCAAGGTGAGAAGCGGCCACTATCACCACCTATAGCATCACCAAACTTATTAGAGAGGTCTCAGTCCAGGAAACAAGTTGAGAAGTCACTATCGCCATCCATATTATCACCGAATCTATTGGAGAGGTCTCAGTCCAGGAATCAAGGTTGCTCGAAGCCACACGAACCATCGCCGAATCCGTCAGAGAGAACTCAGTCCAGGAAACAAGTTGAGAAAGCTTCTACCCCGTCTCCGAAGCGGTCGCCTCTGAAAATCATTACGCAAGTGGAAACGACGTACGATACCATCGTACCATCACCGAAGCACGTAGAGACACCGAAGCAGGCGTCTGGCTTCGAGACGCCGAAGTTGAAGTCGCCTCTCTCGACACCGAAGCCGTCCAAGAGCTCTCCAATCGTGACCCCGGACCCGCGGAGCTCCACCGGGCGCCAGGGCGAGTCGCGGCGACGCACCAAGCGCATGGCGGTGGACGCGGCGGCGGCGGCCACAGAGTCGTCTCCAGCGCAGGCCGTCTGCCTCTCCACCGTCAGTCAAGAGTTCCTCCTCGGAGAAGGCGCGGCCGCGGCCCCGGGTTCCGCCAAGGTGCACTCCCTGGAGGTTCTGCAGCGGCAGCACTTCTGGACGCCCCAGAAAGCGCGCACTGACAGCCCCGGGCGCGAGAAGAGCAACCCGAACTCCGCCAGCAAACCCGGCTCCTCCGCAAAGCGAAGCTCCGCGTCACGCTCCCTGGCACGCAGCCTACACCTCGACAAGAGCCTCTCTCCTCAGTTGACTGCGGTGGGGACGCCTGAAAGTCCCAAGAGCGCAGTCCGGGCCAAGAGTGTGGGCGTGGTGCTTCCCAGAGAGGAGATCTTTCCCGGGAAGACCAACAGCTTGCCTCAGATCAGAGTGAGGACGCCCCGGGTTGTTGAATCCTTGAGCAAGAACCCCTTGATTGGAGGTTCTACGAGGGTGACGAATCATGAGATTCTTGAAGATACCCGGACGCGTTTGGCCGGGTCTTTGCCGACGTCTCCTCGCTACACTTCTGGAGAGTCCAGGACTGCGAGGCTTTTGCGCAGGTTGAAGTTCACTGGACGTGGTTCCAAAGCTGGCTCCGATGGTCCCAAATTAGGTACTCTCATCTTAACCATATCCCAGGACTGTGTCTGTCAATCTTTCGCAAATTCTAGGCCTACGTCAATCTTTCACAGAATATTACAAACTCTGGGCCTATGTCAATCTGGCAATCTTTCACCTGCTGTATGTCAAACCCAATTTCTAGGACAATTGGTATCCATGACTGCGTGCGTCACCTCTTCTAGTCATCTTGTCTCCGTAGTGTCCAGCGTTAAATTACGGACGTGTTGTGATGCGATATAGCTACCATCTCCGAAACTAGGTGCCAGTCGATCTTCACATGCTCTGTATCAATCACAAATCCCAGAACTGTTATTTTGGTTTGCATGGTATCATTTATACTTGTAATGTTTGGAAATATTCAGTTTCTTAACCCATGGCGAAGAACTCCACTTTAAGTTACCGATTTGATTGTGCAGGTAAGAGGCGGAGTGCAGCTCAATCTGGGAAAGCCATGACAGACCTCGGGCCGAAGGAGTCGTCTGACATGCGCCATGACACCATGGAACCCAGACAACTTGACTTTTCGTTTATGAATTGGAAGGACCCTGATCTCGAGAACAACATGCTGAGAGAAAGCAGGTCCGCAAGCAACCACGAACCTGCAGAGAGGTCGCAACTTCACAGTGACGCGTCTTTCAGCTCCAGAAAGCAGCAAGGGAACGCATCCTCTGCGAGCTCTGACAAGAAAAGCAGTGCGTGGCTGTGGACGTTCAAGTGGAAGTGGGGACCCAAGTCCAAGTCCCGAAGCTCTGCCAAGGGGGGATCCGAAGGGGGCGCTTTACCGTTGCCAGCTCGTCTCGTGACAAATACTGAGTCCTCTCCAACAGCTGATATCATGAGTGAAGCACGTGACACCTTTGTTTCGCAGTCGGACCGATTCTCGAGTGGAAGAAGCGCCGAGAAGTTGGCTTCGGATCGAGCTCCCAAGCATAGAAGAGTCTTATCCTGGGGCGCAGGTACTGGAATTATCCTCTTGAAAAGTTCACCATTTCTGGCCATTTGCAAATTCGTTCGTTTCCTACTCATGAAGTTCTTCTGAATGCTTCATTTCCTACTCAGACAAGGATACCATGTAAACCGTTCCTGGTTGTTGTTTAAGCGCCTGAAATCCCATCGTAAGTTCATGATAATTAGACTCGTGTGTAAAGTCACTAAAAGTTGTAAGTTGTAAATTCATTAAACTACTATTCATTCAGCCTAGATTATTAGCAGATCAATAGAAGAAGGCCTTGGTGGTCTAGCAATTATAATCCTTAAGAGCTAGACCAAAATCGAAGTGGTTTCAGCCGTTATTGAGCTCGTGAAGAACGAGTTTCCATGAGATCAACCGGGGATTTTAGCCGCATTTCTCTCCTGTGAGCTGATTAAAGATTTAACTGAGAACTTTATACAGCTGATACTATTGAAAAATGGGGTCCGATAGTCTTCTTCAAACTTCAGTTGACTTCACAACCAACTCCATATTCTCTTGAGTAGTGATGAAATTATAATTTCCATTTTTTGGGTGTAGATTCTACCTCGGCGTTGTGCTCAGGCTCCAATGCAACCATGGCGGCCTTCACTCCGAGCCAACCACGCTTGGCAACTCGAGACGCCCAGGAATTGCTAGTGCCCCCACGCAAGCTCTTTGTGCCTCCTAACGTGAACGCGGTAAGAAGGTCCCAGGAGCAGGAAGTGAGGAGAAGCATCCCCGGAGCGAATGTGCTGCGGAGCTCCGCCGACACAGACGTCTTCGAGGACTGCTTTGGGAGCTTCCGGAGCACTGACAGCCCGGCCAAGAGCTTCGGAAGCTTCAAGAGCATCGAGAGTCCGACTGTCAGCTGCAGCAGCAGCAGCATGCGGAAGACAATCGATGCAGATTCCGAGTGGGACAGTCACGCCTCGTCATCGTTTCGCCAGGAAATCAACGAAGATCCGTGCACTTCCGCTGCTTCCAAGTTCCGCTTCAAGTGCCCCAAAGTGCAGCAGTTCAACAAGTTCTTGAGAGCGCAGAAGGAGCGGCTTCGGAGTGGCTTGAATGCAGGAAATACAGACCGGTTTTGCATCGTTCTAACTGGGAGAGGCCTTGGTATTTCTCTCTCGTCCACTCGTGATCAAATTTTTGACAGTATTTTTACGTCTGTGAATCCCTGATGTGTCAGACTGACTTCGTCAATATGGGCTTGCAGAACTTAGCTCCATCGTAGCTGCAATGAGCTACGCATGGCTTCAAGAGAATTCCTTTCCTAAAGCGATCAGTGACGATATATGGCATCCGGTCCCCATGATTGACATACCAAGGCAACAAATGGACAAGCACAGAGATGCAGCTTGGCTATTTGATGCTTGTGGAATCGATCCAGGCTCCTTGCTCTTTGCAGATGAGGCACGTTGACCTGGCTTCTTGAGTGTGTGTGACCTCAGGTCACCGTTTTGTATTATCATTGAATCTGCAATCGGATTTTCATTTCATGTGCGTCAATTCTTAGTTAATTCAAATGAAAATCTGTGGCTTTCTCTTCTACTTGCAGATAGAGTTGTCAGTACTGGTGGGAGCAGGGCGCATCAAGATGTCCATAATTGGACAGGATGTGCTGGTGACAAGAAACGAGGTACGTTATCAAAGTGTGTTAACAATGTGTTCGACACCAGTGTAATAAATTGCCATTCTTTTTGGTGTCTCTAAACGAATCCCTTGTGTCGGTATTCAGGTGGGTTCGGTATGTACACTTTTGATGGAGATGCTATTAGCTGAACACCGCGCCTTACTGCAACCTCGCTACTTGAAAGCATTCATGGTGAGAACATTTACATCCTCCACTTGTTGTAGGTAACCAAAACCATTTCTTGAAACCAGCGCTCTCTAGCCAATTGCCGTTATGGACACCAGATAGTAAATCTCTACCCATTTGTAGTTAATTTCTACACTTGTTTCATTATCTCCCAATCTTCTCATAACATGCGTATTGGATGTTGGCAGCTGGCTGGAATTCTTGTGGACACTGAGAACCTCGATTTTGCATCGATCCGTGACACAGAAATGTCCAATATTCTAGTGGAACGGATAGGTTGCTTTGGAAGGACCAGTTTTTATACCCAATGTGAGCCTCAGCCTTTTCCACCCGTTAAATGTTCTTTCTTGAAGTTTTCAGAAGATCCATACTTCGACTCGGAAACTAACTGGCATGTTGTAACGGCAGTGAGGGAAGCGGACGATGACGCGAGAGTTTCAAAACTCATCACCCAGAATTACGTCGAAAACCAACCTTCGGGTAAGTTCTCATCTTTTTCGCTAGCGGCTGAGGTAGAGACCATGATGTGGAACTGTAGTAGAGCAAGATCTTGTAGTATTTACTGCGCAGGCACCATGATTCCTAACCGCGTGATAGGCATGTAGTTCGTACAGCTGAAAAATTTATTAATTCCTGTGCAGCCCGGTTGAAGCTTCGAGTGGAAGCAGAGCATGAACATTCTGACAGGGACTCTATTTTCACCCAAAGCCAAGATCACACGTCCACTTCCGAGGCCGGAACCAACAGCAGTTTGGACGAAGATTCACCGCGCCCCAAGTTAAAACTACGTAACTCCTTCAGATATTCCAGGCTTACTCCTCACTCTGCTCCTGCCAGATCCCACCGTCTCAGCGCTCTGCCAGGTCAGTCCCAAAATCATCTCATGTATAATACGGGCATTTACTGGAAACCTTAACGCCCCATCTGATGTCGCTTTTATCTCCGTTGCATGGTCTTCAGGTAATTGCCTTGATCAAGATGCACAGGCCGTAGCACATATCCGCAAAGCTGCAACGCAATCTGGGCATCCAAGCTCTGCCCTGCCGAGCCTTGGCCAAAACCACCACCGAACAAAATCCGGCGCTTTCGCAAGGATACGGAAGAAGCTGTTTCTCGAGTGAATTCTTGTGAGTTCATCACCAACAGTGCAGGCATCACAAGCTTTGCCGTATGATGGACACACCAATTAGTATGAAGCACAACTAATATGGATTGTAGTGATACACTAACTTACCCTTCGACTTGTAGCAGTTTAGTTTCAGATCCCGACAGAGAGCGGAGAAAATTAATATATAATTTGTGAAATAGGCTTTTAGCTCTGCGCCCTTTCTTCCAATGGGTGCAATATTCCAGGCTCCTACTAATTATTTGTTACATGTACTGTGAGATTTCTTATCATATGATGAAAACTCTGTCCTCTGACTCAGGCTCTCCCCTCCCCACGTGATCTGCATGACATGTTACTCTCTTCATTGCCGGTCAAATACATCGGCACAAGTTTGACGATGTACTGGTTTAACCCGAACGTACGGACGTGCACTTTTGCACCTCCCCATGATTACAATTCATGTTTCTAGGTCTTGAAAATTTGGTAAGAAGATAAGTGCTACGTGTGAACATTATTTTTGTTCTGAAAGTGTAGTCAAACACTTGAAGAACGTTCTAATCTTTCAATTCTTAGGGCAATCTTTTTGAGAATTTGTTACCATGTGGTCTGAGTAGTATAGAGTATCCCTTTCAGGACCGGAGCCCCATAGGTGGTCACTTTTGGAGAAGTTTGCAAATTTGGTGGATGGATACCTCTACCTCAACTTTGTTTGATGCACGGCAGGCTAAATTAACCCTTTAATGTTGATGGGGCCTTGACAAGGTTGGTTGTTATGCTTTTGCTCTTTTGTATCTTTCCAAAATTGGCCAGTGTCTCTCACATCCTCTATACTCATATTGAGCACCTCATTAACTTTCTATTAGATCTCTCCAATCCCCAATCCATGCCAATGGTGATTTCCGTAAAGTGGGGTTGTGTTGAAAAGTAGCCATTGTGTAAATGATGTTCTCCCTAATTTATTACTGAAGTAGATTCTCCGAGGTTCTCATGGTCCACTAAGGCGTTAAAGAGTTAAGTTCCGAGGATTGGGGGTGCTTCCAACGAATGTAGTGAGAATGTGCGGTGGAGCATGATGGGAAAATTATTGTGATGTTTGTAGTGACCAGTCGCAATGAAATGTACCCACCGTGTAGATGATGTCCTACATGATCTATTACACTCGTGGATGATCCCAGGCCCGGTCACCCGTTTGTCCTTAAAGGGTTAAGATCTCACGGATGTAGATGGACATGAAGACTTTTCTTTTTCTTTTACTCTCTTTGCATTTGATGAGCGCTTCTGTAGTGTTTTTTTTGGCGAGAAATAATCAAGGGATTTGAGAGGTCACTCAATGTGAATCGCATGACAGTCATTCTTTTTTTATTATAATTTTAGTGCATGATTTTCACCTACCACACAAAGATCATATAACTGAATACATGTACCATACACAAAGATCATATAACTGAATGTTTAAACATGTCACGGAAACTGTTACATTAGTGAAGCACGAACCGTATCCAAGATTGCAGCACCGTATATATTACATGAACGCAGGCTCTTCTACTGGTACCTTGAAGCTATTCTACACGACATTTGTGAAGCTAGCTTTTCTACACAAGTCTGTAATGTCGAGATCTTTGCCTGTGATTGCTGCTCTTTCGGTGGTTATGATGGGCCTGTGGCACATCTACGCCGCACACCACGCGGAGCTTTCCGACAAGGAGTTTGGGATTGTGAACACGTACAAGCAAGCGGAGCTGGTGGCGCGCGTGGGTCGCACTCAGGAGGTGGTGCAGCTTTCACTGGGAGAGGTCTTAGGGCTGAAGCAGAAAGCCAGAGAAACCGACGCCCTCCTTGTGAACCTGCAGCGTGACAATGAGCGTCTGCACGTCCGAACCAGCGAGATCGCACTCCAAACCACCAAATGGCGAGCCCTGAAGGACACCACTAAGTTCAGTGTGCGTGGTTTCATGTCGAAGATCAAGAGCAGGGGCAACGAGCGTGGGCCTCCGGAGCTTTTTGAGTTTCCGTCTTCTATCTCTCAAGGACGCGTCTTGTGTTTTCAGGGGAACGATACGAGTAACGGGACGAGAAACACGTATGCGTTTGCATGGGAGGACGCTTTGCCTTCTGAGGCGATTCTCCTGAATGGCACCACTTTGGTGTCGGAAACGGCGTATGACCATAACAATCCGTGGCATTCCATGTACAACTTGGTGCAGTTCGTCTGGTGGAAGCTGGCCGTTCAGTGCCAGCCTGCAGAGCGCCTCATTCTGTTTCACCAGAGTGAGCTTCGGAGAACTATGGGAGAATGGATCACTCAGGTAAATCATATTCTTCAAGTCCCAAATTAGGGACTTTCTTTGTCAGGTCACCCTCTTCAAAATCACCTCTACATGATTCTCCATCAATCTTCAATGTAAACAAAAGGCAGGTGATATTCATGCAAACTTTCTAGACTTCGCTCTCAAAGACAACGAACTACTTCCTTAATTGAAGGATATGACCACCAAGCTCTTCTGTTAAAATCGAACAGGTAGTTAGAATGGGTGACTTAACCTCTAATATATCCCAAATTTACTTTTCATTTCAGATTGTTAAGAAAGGAAAACTGAAGTGTCCACGATTTATTTGTTCAGATATTTTCTGCAGCTGGTTTGCCCGCCCAGCCCTATGAAATGGCAACCGGGGACAGGCCCATTTGCTTTGAGAGAGCAATTGTGTCGCGCCTTGGGATGGGTGGAGTCCCCACCGAGATATTCCGGGAGCTCAACGCGCAGATTCGGTGCCAAGTTCGCACTCTGTGTGCGCTGCCTGTTGCCAGGACGGCCGGGAAAGAGTCTGGCATCCAGGTGACACTGATGTTGCGGAGCGGCGCTCGCGAGTGGAAGGATCAGAAAGCGTGGGAGAGAGTCGTCGCTGACCAGTGCGGTAAGGTCGAAGGGTGTCAATGGACCAGCATGTACATCGCAAACATGACGTTCTGTGAACAGGTAGAGCCGCCAGACATTAACAGAATCGTAATATCTTAAACTAGTTTCCTGCTAACGGTGTTTCTGATGCATGAGTTACTTGAAGATTAAGAGCATGATGGAGACGGACATTCTGGTGTCGGTGCACGGCGCGCAGCTCACCAATATGATATTCATGAGCCCCGGCGGGCGCGTCCTGGAGGCGTTCCCGAGAGGGTGGCTGGAGCTCGCCGGAGGCGGCCAGTACATCTACCGACAGCTCGCGCTCTGGAACGGCCTGGTCCACGAGGGCTACTGGCGCGACCCGCTCCACCATCCCAGTGACTGCCCGTTCAAGCACGACAAGGCGCGCTGCATGACGTTTTACAAGGACCAGAGCGTTGGAATCAACGAGACCTACGTCTCTACCTGGCTGGGCGGCGTCCTCGACAACTTCAAATCCGTTAAGTTGGCGGACGAATCTGCAGGGTCCGACGATGATTCACGAGGAGATCACAGGACGTGTCGGTGTGTGTCGAACGGTAGCAGCAGCGAGGAGACTTCTAGATCTGACATCTAGCAATCGATCATGAGTAAAATCCAACATCAAGACGTTTATCTCGATATCGTGAATCTAGATCTGACCTTAAAAGAACTTGAACTAGATATCATGAGTCCAGATCGAACATGGTGTTGTTTGTACACGATGAACAAAAAACTTGATCTAGATATCGTGAGTTACTAGATCTGATATTAAAGTACATGATCTAGATATCATGAGTCTAGATCGAACGTCATGTTGTTGGTACACGAGAACAAAGTTGAATGAATTTTTCCGAGGCCTTTGCAAAGACGTGGCTGGCATCAACCTTGTAAGTGTACTTAGAGATGTATATGGTACATGTACATGGTCCGTGTAGAACTTGTACATAATAGTTGTACTAAAAGATGAAACAAACTGTAATTCTTGGACACAATCATCAGGACTAGTGAAGCATCGGTCGATGATATTTGCAATATCTCCTACGTAGTATTTTTAATCAGTGTAGAATGAGTATCCTCTGAAGAATCCTCTGAATGGACTACGTTTGCATATCTGTATGCAAACGTGGTCAGTTGTAACAGCCATGACCAAGTATGCAAAAGCAATCGGAATTGGTTATGGAGTACCCGCAGTAAAACGGTTACCGTCACACTTAACTTGGACCATGTTCACAATGTTGTAGTAAGAGTCCTGTCAATGAAGATGTTCCACGCGTCGTCTTGACGTCGTAGCTTCTACTGAGCACTGACATCGTGGAAGTCAAGGTCTGACATATATTTCAATATTCACGAATTCATATAAATACTCATGAATGTTTCGATATATTATGAATTTAGATAATTTTCAATTAGATCAATATTCAATCATGTCAATTTGCAATTTTCAACTTAGATATATTATGAATTTAGATAATTTTCAATCATGTCAATTTTACATATAAATACATAGAAATACTTACAAACATTTAAATATTATAAATCTAGATCTTACATCATGGATTGACATTGAAAATTGACATCTAAGAATTGATTTTACCCTTTAAGGCCTACTAGGCTGTGGAAGGGTGCTCTTGGTGTTGTAACTTTTTCCATGATTGACCATTGTCATTGTGGTCTTCAAAACGCACGTCGGTCCCCGTGACAACTATCCAGCACATATCCATAACCTCCAATCAATGCAAGCATTGGCAATCTACAATACTTTCCGTGAAGTGGGGTCCTGATGAAGTGTATATGTTGTGTAGATGATATTTTGCATAATCTAATACGTTTGTAGATTGTAGAGAAGCCTTGTTGGTTGAGTTAGGCCTTTAAGAGTTAAATTATAATCTAGATTTGACTTTTGGAAATTAATAGAGAACCATATAGTGAGTCTAAATTTGACAGCATTGAGGAATTGATGTGGACATTGTGTTCATTGAGAGGTCTAAGTAGACCCATAGGAGATGCTTAACAGTTCGTCTTGTGCATGTAGATAGGAATATTATTGAAGATGATTCTTAAGACTGTAAATACTTTTGCTATCTACAATCTCATTGTTTTATCTTGGATTGAATCATGGTTTGACTCTTACATTTCTTGCCTTTGAAATTCTCATTGAAAATACTAAAAGGGGTTTCACACAAGGACCGTGGTACCAAGGTTCCAAAGGACCAAACTATGCCAAGGTGCCAAGTTTTCAAGTTGAAAAAAAATATTAAAATATGAAATTTGTGGAGTTCGGGACCATCCATGTGTGAAAGCCCAAGGTACCAAGTTGAGAGGCCATGGCCCATACCATTTGGCAAATCCCAAGTCAATTTCTACTTCGTAAGGATCATACTTTTATGAAAATTTCCTTGCACAATCTCTAGCCATGGAGCCTACAACTTACAAGGGAACACATTTTTGGTAAAAAAAAATCAAGAAAATGGTCAAAATGCTCATTACACAAAAAAATAATGGCTGAAGTACCTGCACAAAAAAATTTAGGTGAAAATTTGAAATAAATATTCGAGGTAAAAAATTCAAGTAAATAAAGTTGGGTAAAGAACTTGGATAAAATATTTTTGGGCAAAATACGTTACTATTTTAATCTAGGGGTTGAAATCTTGTCAAATTTGAATATTTTAATGAAAAAAATGTTCACCACCTTGGCAAGAGTTTGGTCCAAATAAGAATAAAAACCCAAAGTTCCCTTGAAGGACCAAACTCTTGGCACCAAATCCTCCAAAAAGTGTTGCCATGTAGGCATTTTAGACGCCCTTGGTACCTTGGTCCAAATGTGAAACCCGAAGGTCCTGACCAAGGCGAATTTTGAGGCTCTACACCAATCAAATTGGTGGTAGCACTTGGTACCTTGGTACCATGGTCATGTGTGAAACCCCCCTAACTCAATGTGTATTAAGAAGTTACTCAAGCAAGCCAATTGGATTCTGGACCTTGATCGTCTTTATAAAATATTTAATCAGGTGATTTGAGTTCATGACATGAACAGAGAAGTCTTACAAATGACCTTATTATTCTCCTTACTACTGTACTTACCATTAAATTGTATCATACAATATCACTTCCTAACATGGCGTTAGCCATGTCCCAGGCTCGATCTTTGTACTCTAGACCTTAGTTGTCTTGACATTAATACAAGACACGACAAACAAGTACTTATTTCATCCATTGTCATAAAACTAGTATACTTGTATATTTACATCAAATATATATATTCTAGAGATATGTACCAATTGCTTTTTCCTTGTTAGATGATATATCTTTATATGCCATATCATCCTCTGCTTTAAAACAAATTCCTAGTATCTAATAAACTAGTTCATCCAAAGAAATTCTTCAACAATATATAAATGTAGAAGTGAGTATTTTAGCAATACCCCTACATGATGTTGGTTTTGGAGGAATTTGTGTTGTAACTTTTCCCATGTTACTTTGTTAGAGGAATAGTGTTGTAACTTTTCCCATGATTTTCCATGCATATAAAAGTAGTTTCTATGATATGTGTCATCATCTAATTGATACTAACATTGTGTTTGTAAAAATGTCACGTTTGTATGTGACATACAAACATGATGTTTTCAATAATATGATATTAATATATTACTTCTATTGATGTCTCCAACCCATGTTGATGATATAAATAGTTGTCTTGTGAATAGTACAAGGAACTTCCTCTTTAGCCACCACTAGTATGATGGTCTTGCTTTTCAATTGTTTATAAGTATTTGTAGAAATATCATTAATGACACTTTCATACACCATAAAAGTTGATTGGAATCTTAAATGAACATTGAAAATAAACTATTCAACACCAAGGTGTCCAAAACCAACATCACCTCACAAAATTTATACCATTTTAAAGTCATTTAAATTATTGAATTTGTTTTATTGAACTTTTTGTTAAAAAGTTAAATTTTGAGTGGCAAGCCTTAGTTTCTCAAAAATATATATTCATCAAAATCCCTACCATGGGGCCTCAGTACTTTAAAATAGAAAGTTGAAGAAAAGCATGACTATAACATGCTTACTTTTTGTAATTTAACATGTCATCCATTAAAGGAGTACACTATCAAATATTAAAACAAGAAAACATAGAAAAATATGCTTCAAAAATTTCCATGAAATAACCTCTAAAAGGACCAAATGGTCTAAAACTGGCTTTTAAGGAATTTAGGCAACTTCTTGTGGTGTTATTGTAAATGGGTTTTTTCCTAGATTTGACATTGATGAAAAATCTATACCACCCAAAGCAATTTTTTGGGAGGTTGAGAAATCTATGAGAAACTAAGGCTTCCTTTGAGATTATACCTTTAGAAACATGACTTCCTTTGAGATTTTACAAAAAACTTTTAACACTACAAAAGATTTACACAAAGACGCAAGATTTTTTAAGGAGGATGCAATTTTTTAAAAATTTTCTACAAAAATAGGCACAATATCTTGAGATTTTGCACATTTCCCTTCTTTTCCCTTTTCCTACAATCCCAAACCAAAATAAAAATCTTTAATATTTAAAAAATAAATAAAAATGATAATCTTTAACATATTAATATTAATATGGATTATAGTTTTATTTGGATTAATATTTCATATGAAATTGAGATCACGAAAAAAAGAGTATTTTTGTGTGATTTTGGACCCCTTCTTGTTGTAGAATAATTTTAGACATACTAACACCTTTAGCCTACTCAAAATCAGGGTGCAAAAAGACCATTTGAATGTGTCTTCATCCCTTAAAAAGGACCATGATTGTGTTTCTCCAAAACCACTTCAAAAGTGCCCTTCTAAGATGAGATGCTATAAAACTCACACAAATATCTTTAGCTAGTCTCAACCGTAAGATCTTTAAGTTAACTACTACAAGAAGACACTGACAGGATTAGCGTACTTTGACTCACAATAATGGCATATTTTCCCATGATATATTGCATATATTTCATGGAACAATGTTCTACCATGTGTTAGGCCATTACATGCTAAATGTCACAAATAATGGAGGGTTTATGATAAAGAAAACAAGGCTTGCAATCAGTAGGTATATAGAATGTTGCCATTTCCTTGGCAAAACTACTTTCTTAGTTAAATGAATAATTGTTGTACCTAATATCCAAACAATTAATGAAAGCATCATGCCCTATTCTTATAGACAATAAATCAAAATTTGAAAAAAATTAAACCCCCAATTTCTATACATTTTAAAGTAAAATCAATGAGGGCTACTACAATCTTTATTTAACTTTGCTAGCCTGCCTCAAAAAATTGCACTATTCACCTTTACAAGAGTACTATTTAGTTCTAAAGTACCCTCCTCCAAAAATCAAACTTTTGATATTTAAAGTGCCACAATTTTTATCCACAAATCCAAAAATAAACTAAAAATAACCTTATAAACCCTATCAAAATTTCTATTCTCATTATAATTTTCAAAAATTGATATTCAAAAACATACTTTCAAGAACATTTCCAATCTCATTTGTCCCCCAAACAAACACTAGGTCTTTTGAGAGTTAAATGATATAATCATCCAATCCATGTGATCAAAAGTTATATAAAAAAAATATGATATGTTAATCTAATGGATAGGGTTGATTATTTATTTTATTTAAATTTTTTGGCACACACAAGTTGCTATATTGGCATCTTGCAACAGTCTCGTAAAGTGAGAAGATTTTACTAGGGATCAAACCCACAAACTCATGGGTATCTCACACTATCACCCAACTAGTTTAGGATTTGACTCGATAGATGTTGTAAGGATACTACTATTGATATGAGCAAATATTTGTTTTAGACCCAAACCAACTATTACAATAAAATGGCAGTTGTAAAAGATGGTTTTATAAAGGGGCTATAGTACATAACATGATCCTTGAGTTAAAAGTGGAATCACTATTCGTGAATTTGTTATGACAGTTGTGATCCTTCAAAGGCAAGGAAGACAAAAACTCCCTATTTACCCTTGGTCAAGCATTGCACCAAGCCTCAGCCTTGGGTGGTCCATTTCCTAGCCTTTTAACTTTTGGGGATCTAGAGGCTTTTTTGGAATTTTTTTTGCCAAATTTGGGCCAGTAGCCTCAATTTACCCTCGGTGCCCCCCCTTTGATCAAATAGGGCCTCCCTCCAACATAAAAATACGGGGCCGGTTTTGTCCCTACCCTCCCCCACCCTTCCAAGCCTGAGACTTGGTGCAACGCTTGACCGGGGTATTTAGGCAAATCCAGGAAGACACGTCTTACATTGCACTTGTTAGAATGAACCACAACGTGCATGTCCTATTGATGAAGTACAAATACCAAGTACATGCCAAAGAACCTTCCTGTAACAAGCGCAACTTCTTCGCCATTTGTGCTGTAACGTGGAAAAAATGAGTGCCTAGATCCAAGCATCCGAGAGAGATGTGGACCACAAAAACTAAATATACTGTTGATTTGGTATTAAAGAATATGAATAACCTGGCATTAGTTTGAACTTGCCCATTCGAAGTGAGAAGAATCTAATGGAGGACAATCATCTACCTGTTGGTGTCAGGCATGTCAATTCCACCACCCGAGGCTATGTCTTCGTCCGAATCGCCTCCATTGTCCTCCAAGTCACCGCTGCCATCAGCTTCTGTAACAGTATAATCCTGCAAACACAAGGGTTGATGTTTGACACATCATTGAATATACAGCTACAATAGCAAGTCCATAAATATACCATGAGTTTTTCCTCTTATTCTATGAGTTTTGCCTCTTTCAAAAATCTGGTAGCTTCTCCATTAGAGTTTGGTGGTCCATTGAAACAAAGGTACCGAACCAAAACCCATAATCAACACTTATAAAATTGGGGTATATCCAACCCACTTCCATCCCATAACCACCCATTCACGTTTGCAATTAGTCAAGACCCCTTGCTTTAGATCAGTGCTTATAAGGATACCTATTGCTTTAGATCAGTGCTTATAAGGATACCTATTGGTGGCCACCGGCTAATGAATGAAAGCACTTGGGTTAAAATTGTAATTCTATTGGCTATCACTGAAAAAGCAATTTATTTTTATTTGTTCTCTCCATATTTGCACATTGCTTAGGCGGGGTTTACCTCAGTTTGTTTTGAGTTCAAACTCTTACACACCAAATATAGAGAGACCACCAACCTCAATTCATTTTCTTACCTCTAGAGAAGCAAAACTTCTCTTAGAAAAGAGAATAAGAGGACAAAACCATAAATATCTAAGCCGCCTCTTCACTAATTAAAAAGATAAATGTGAATTTCCTGATTCTCATTAATCACTACCATCCGACTACCATCCCAAAAATGACTCACTCATCATTCTGTCATGACAAAATTTCTCCTAGAGCAATTGATCGAAACTAATCTTGAGAGGTCACAAGCGGAAAACACAAAACAAGATGTATGGAGAAACTGAGACATACCTCTGGTTGCATGGTGAACATGGTCCGAACATCGTCCACTACAGCGGAAGCGCTTCCATTGACGGTGGCTCTATTGGATGATTTGGTTTCCTCATTCGTGGATTCGTCACCACCAGTTTCTTCCGTCACGTCCTCCTCTTCCTCTTCGATATCTTCGGCTGCAGCAACTGTGGGCACAACTCGGGGTTCCCTGTCGCGGCGAATCTCTTCCTTAAGGTTGGAAGGGTCGCCCCAGTAATCGTGCCTCCATCGAGGGTCATCCGGATCGTAGGGATTCTTGCCCCACACTGACTTATCAGCGTAGCGCCCAGGTTCCTCTATCGGTAGTCCTAACTCTTTCCGGCTGCAACGAATCAACCATCAAAATCAACGTTTCAGGTGAGATATCTTTATCCGTCATGTCTAGAAAAGATAAGAAAGATAGTGAAGGGTTTATGGTTTCGAGTAAGGTATATTTCTAGTCACCATCTCTGAGATAAGACAACAGAGATGGAGATAAGTATAAAGTGCAACGAGTTACATAGGACATAAGAAAGATTTTAATATATTACTTTACTAAGTTGAGTTGGAAAGGTCCAGGACAGTGTTAAATAGGAGTAGGTAAACAAAACTTACCATGCTATATCTCGCACCAGAGCCTCTCTCTCCGCTTGGCCCCGTTGGTTGTGCATTTCATTAAGCTCTGCTACTCTCTTCTCAAACTGTAACTGAGGGGGCTCAAACTCCTCTCTTTTAGATCGTGCAATTAGTGCTAGTCGTTTGATCTCCTGGAATGATAATGGGTGTTCAAAGACTCAGTATCAATCATAGAAAATAAGTGAAAAGGAACTTCACAAGTAGCAGCAGACAGTACCTCTCTTTCAGCACGCGCTTGTTCCAAATTAAGGTCATTTGGATCCGTGTTCTGCACACAATGGGCACGCGACGTTTGTGAAAAATTACTCCAATACAAAGAATGATTGTTCCATTCTGACGAGTAAGTTCTACTATCACTCAGAGATTATCATTCAGGAGAAACTGGACCCAGATTCAGCACAGGTAAAACCAGATGAGTTTCCTGATAGGCTCGGATTAAGAGTTTAAGTGACAAGGACAACGTCAAGGCATAAGAGGGGATTGAGGATAATTGAAGCAATTTAAGACAGATTGATTTTACCAAAACAAGCGTTGGAATTTCATGTTCGTCAAGACCATTTTCGAACCATTGTGGTTCAAACGTTTCTTCGTCCTCAACAGCTGTCGGAGTATACTCTTCATAATCATCCTCGTCATCAGAATCTTCGTCGTCATAATATTCAGATACGTCGAAGTCCTCAACAACGGGAACACCACCGTTATCTTCGTCGTCCAAAACCATTTGCTCAGCCTGGTGTAAATGCCATATCTGAGATAACCGCCTACAAGTTAGCGAAAAATAAATGCAAAGCCAAAACAGAAAAACCCGAATAATGTGCGAGGCACTTTGCAGTACTTATCACATATCTGCAATTTCCTTGTGTAACCAGATCTACAGAGTGAACTCAACAACAATAAAGGTTGGCAAATCTAGCAATCCTAGATAAAAAAGTGTCAGTATCTGATTTTAGGTGCTCAACTTCACTCTCTGTTACGGTAACTATTTTAAGCCTTCTATCATCTTTCAGGACATAGCTTTTTAACGCCAAAAATCTGCTTTATGTGAATTATCTGCCACTCACCCGAGGAAGTGCAGGATGGACGGGAAAAGTAGGACCATCATCCACTGGCTTATCTTGGCGAACCCTTGGGTGATAGGGTCTGCCGGTCTCTCTCTGTGCAAAATCAACATTTCCTAAAATCAAAAGTACTGTCGATACTTACTCCAAGAAACAAAACTTCAGAAGTAATGAACGGACTTCATTTGCAGCACAAGACAAGTAAGAAAGCCACATACCGCCAATTCATCAATATTTGTATCTTCTGCGCGCCCGAAAATAGGTGGATGTTCAAACCTTCGAAATCTGCGTCATGAAAGGTGGGCTGGAAATTGAATGATAATCTGTTTATATATGTCACTGCTTGCAATTAAGACGACAATGAAAACAGAGCACATACACCAAAGAGTCGATGTTGGGGTCCACAAATCGCATCTCAATAGGGAACCGAAATCGGTACGGGTCTCTCTTGGCCTGAGTGTCCACACAATAATAGACCAGTCAATATTCATCATCAACTAGTCGAAGTACTAAGTGCAATTTTTGGTTCTTGTAATAGAAGGAAAGAAAATTACCAACACTTCGACTTGAACGCGCATGCCAACTTTGATAGTGTCTCGAATGTAGTACCAGTCATTGTCCTGAATAGGCACCCACCTGCATTTAACAAGCACTAGATCAGTACATATTACACTGAATCTCGAACTCCTCCAAACATGAACTCAGACATCGATGTAAAACGAACACACGAAAAACAAAGATTACCCGTCATGTACTCCTCCAAAAAAGACGAACGCTCCTTCATATAGACTAACACAGGAGACCACACCCCAGTAGTGCTGCACAGAAGATCAGGAATGCGTGTTTCGTAAGCAAGTGTTATACTGAAAGACCGGCAAATTCACAGAATCAAGTATAAATTAATGGCGAACTGTATTTTCAAAGGTCATGAACATGATACCTGTCCAGGATAGATGAATGGCAGCTCGTACTGATACCACAGGACATCCGCAAAACACGTGAGTTACTTTAGAAAGAAAAGCACATGAAACTTCTGGTCTAAAGCCTTGTAATGCTACCAGAATGAAGAAAATGCTTTAACAAGGAATGCCTGTGTCAATCGCCTAATGAATCAGCATTCTTTCACTGACGCTCGTAAAAACGGTGTGGAACATATACCAGATGTCGGTCGTCCAGAGTTGCAGCTTTCTCCCCAAGTCGTCTTCGTCCGGGGTAGTACTCTGGATCTATCTGTACAGGGCAACAATTTCCCTTCAATTGTCTTCAAACAAAACATGCTCGCCACGCACTTGATCGGAAAATCTGCCATCAAAAGAAAAGGCTAGATCCTACTCCTTTGGCCGTTACAGCATGTGAAAACTTCAACTGCTACATGGAAGGGAGACAGTAGAGCTATTTGTAAAGTCCAACAATAACCTTTGCCCTCTTATTCTTCTTGTACCGTGAGTTTTGCTTCTTAAAATACTGGAAGAATTTTATGAAGTCATTCAGCGCTCAGTAGTTTTTCAGTCCTTCGGAGAGACCACTGAACTCTTCAAGATTGATTCCTATTAAGAGGGACAAAGCGTTGAGCATGAAAAGAAGTAACTGACCTCTTCGGCTTCCTTATCAAGACGATCCTTGTTGACAGCAACCCACTCGTTGTACTGCTTAAGAAAAGTGTTCCACCTGGGAAACGCCATCTCGTGATTCTCTTCGTCGATTTCTTCCTTCTCCGCGGCCAACTGATCCTCTTTGGTGGACACAGCATACTCGAGAGCATGCGCTTCACGGATGTACGCGAGCTCTTGCGCGTCCACCTTCCAGCCGGGGGGAGGCCAGTCTCGCGGCGGTATTAACGTGAATACCAGCGGTTGGTCCCACAGAGTGCCCTCGATGCTCTTGGGCTTCTGCTTGTCCAGCTCCCGCTCCTTCTGCTCCGCCTCCTCAGTGAGGCGCTTCCGGTGCTCCTCCTGCCACTTCGGGTTCAGCTTCTGGAACGCCTCCCATGACACCACCGGCTCCTCCTCTCCCTCCTTCAAACTGTCCACGGCGAACTGCGCCTCGGGTGACAACCACTCCTCCCACGGCGCCCACCTACAACACACAATCACAAAACCACGTGGGGAAGGGTTTAGGGCTTGGTGACAACTCAATGCTCTGAATTCGTTTGCAGGCTTCTGACGTACCCTCTTTCCACCCAATTGCGTCTGCGAGCCTCCTCCTCAGTCTCCTCCGTTTGCTCGTAATCATCCGGGTTGAAGCCCTCCCAAGAATCCGAAGTGGACTGCGTGGACGACGATGAAGACTGCGCAATGACAGGAGTACGCCGGACTAAGCCTCGGTTGCTGCAGTGGAGCCGCGTGATTCTCTCTGAGAAGACGCACCTCACGAGTCCGCTCAACGGAGCCGGGTTGCACCACCGCTGACCGTTCAAGCGGACGATTCTCTCCCCGCGGAAGACGGGCGATGAGAGGCAGTGCAAGCTCCCGAATACCGTCGCCATACCTTATCCTCCTCTCCTGAAACACCCCTCCCACATGAATTTCCCCTCCAACCGCCTCACGTCCTCATTCCACTGCGAGCATACCCCAAAGCCCCGTTAGAATCCACCCCAAAAACTCTACTCCTAATTCTCCAAAAATCTCATCATCCAGGAAAGAAAACGCACAGGGAGTTCCTCTCGAAGGGTTCTGTTCTAAAGACTCACATATCGTGCTGGAACCAAAACCCCACAGACCCTCCAAAACCCTCGAAACCTCACAAAACCATCTCTCTCATTATCCAGGAAAGAAAATGCTCGGAGAGCTCCACCTCCCCATTCAACATAAAAATCCTCAGTTCTAGAAACACCCATATTATCCAAAACCCCTCCAGAAGCTTTAATCTCACAAAACCATCTCTCTCGTCATCAAATGCACATCAATGACGGATATCTCTTTCATGCTCCTCCGACATAAAAATCAGGTTCTTTGTTCAAAATTCATGAGTAATGTTGAACTCTAGATGTAGGCCATAATTTTTGGATTTCGATCTAGACTTAACGAAATGGATTGAAGGAGTAGAGGTGCTTACAGGTCTTGGAATGAAGCAGGTGGAGCTCCTGCAAGAGGTGATCGGTGGAGGGAGAAGGGGTTAGGGTGTGCAGAGTGAAGGAAGATAAACCCTGAACCCTGGGCTCGGGACTCTATATGGATAAGGGATGTATACCCAAAAACCGTTACAAGAGAGCGTCTATGATAGTAGTAGAATCTATTAATTTTGTAGAAAACCTCTTGCGATGGTTTTCGGGTATACATCTCTTCTTCTACAGTCGTAGATTCTTCAAATGGTTACTGAATTCACCTATTTCTGAAATCTATCTAATTCCATAATCTGTCCATGTGACGGTTTATGGTGTGCGGTCCGAGAGCCTTCAATGGCGCCAAATTCCCTTGAGGCCACTGACACAGGTCGAATTGACCCCCTCGTTGGAACCGCCCCCGACGAAGGGAGCCTATTTGCCCCAGCCCTCCATCAACAGCGCTCCCTCCCCTCCCCCGCCCTCACCCGTGCTCCCTCCCCGTGATTCACTCCCGCGGACCCCGCCTGTCAGACCGTGCGTTCCCTCCCACGCGCCCGATGCCGGTGATACCCGCCCACGATACCCCGCACTCCCTCCCTTGCGCCCGCTGATACCCGCCCGCGACACCCAAGGAGTGTGGTTGGTCCTATGCCAGCATTGAGGGCAATTGTTCCTACGTGTCTGCAAGAGCATATACTTACTCATTCTTTGCCATCTTTTAATTGAAAGCTTATGAAATCATACTAGGTGACCTACCATTGCATTATTTTGCTGATTTTGTCAAGTATTGAATTCATGGAGAAATGCCTCAGGAGTTTTAATTCTAGATCATCTACCTACATAATAGGCGATAGTCTGTCCGTCCGCCGCTCCCTGACCCTAATACTAACCCTAAAAACCCTAAAAACCCTAAATCCCTAAATCCCTAAAAACCCTAAAACACTAAACCCTAAAATACTAAAACCCTAAAATCCCCTAAATCCCCCTAAAACCCTAAAACCCCTAAAAACTCTAAAAACTATAAAACCCTAAACCCTAAACCTAAAATTTCGTCGGAACATGCGTGCTGTTGTTCGTAAACGCCGTGTGGATTTGGGCAACTGTACATTTCTAGAGTGGCTCCTAAGGACAGGCTGGAGCAAGTGAAGGATGACATAATCAGGTGTCCACGGGCGATGATTGTCGGCAATCACACCTTGAACGGCTTGATCAATGCTGTCTATGGAGGAATTGCTGACGTCGAAGGAAATGCGCGCGAGTACTTCAACGGTCGTGCCATCCTTGCCGCAGGGAATGACGACGTTTTGCGGATCAACACACGACATTTCGAGGGATGCAAATCGCAATCTAAAATATAATACGTCAAACAAATTTTATTCTGAGGAGCACTAATAAAAAACCTTCCCCGGTCGGAACGACGGGTACCAAGGCTTGTATACTATAACTTCAGTCGTCAATTATGCTTTTGTTTGAGGCTTTCAGCGCTTGATTGATATCTGTTTATTATCACCGAGCATCGGAGAGCAAGCTGGTGTGATGAAGCGGATGTAGTAAAAAACAATGAAGAATAAGAATAAAGTAGAGAACAACTTATTGCTATGCAATGGCATTCTTGTTGCAACCCTTATTGTCATTGTAAGAGTCTTGCAAAAATCCTCAAATGATATTGTACCATACAAAGTGGTCACCTTCAGACACTACCTATTGAACTAACTATTTTTCATTACATCGTCTTCATTACATGGTATATATTGAATGGTAGATGTAGTTTTGAAAAGAAATAGTTGCAAAAAACGTCCTTGATTTTCTTTTACATAAATTTGTGAAATACATCAGATTACATGATATGATTGAAGTACATCACATATTCTAGATAATACTAAATTAGTCACTAATCCTAAACCCGTAAAGGTAGGTGGGGGACGATAAATACGGTCACGCATGTTTCTCAAGAATATATACAAAAATGTACAAAATTCTTTCAATATCTTTGGATTTAATGTCTCTTACTTTGAATCCTTACAATAAATTGTCTCTCACCTCTTAAACCTCATCACATTCAAATAAAAACTCTCTCCCTCACTATGTAATGAACTTTGAAAAACCTCAAGTCACATTTCTCAAAACCCTAATAATTACAATTTTAATCACTAACTTCAAATTTCACTAATTAGTAAAGCATGTAAAACTAGAGTAATGGACTTACATGTACGATGCTGACTTCTAGCAGCAGTAGCAGCTGCAACAACAACATGTTGACGTGAAGGGTGCAAAAACTCAGTCTCCAAAAACGCAGAGTGTGCAGACACGTAGAAATTGTCGTCCTAAACGTTGGCACGGGACCACCCGCAGTCCTTGGATATCACGGGCCGGTATCAGCAGACGCAACGGAGAGAGCGCAGGATATTGTGGGTAGGTATCACTGGCAGCGGGCACGTGGGAGGGAACACACGGTCTGACAGGTGAGGTCCGCGGGAGTGAATCACGGGGAGGGAGCATGGGTGAAGGCGGCGGAGGGGAGGGAGCGCTGTTGATGGATGGAGGGCTGAGGCGAAGAAGCTCCCTTCGTCGGGGGCGGTTCCAAAGATGGGGTTCAATTCGCCCTGGGCCACTAACACAACTTCCCTCTAATTAAATACTGAATCCGCATTTGACAGCAATGCTTGTTTGTCAGTTTTGCGCTAGGAAAAAAAGCCTTGATGACCATGGATGTTCACTTGTGCACAATAGTGTTAGACACACCCAAAGATTTGTAAAAAAAATTGTAAAAATATCTTTGTAAATTTGTAAAAATATTTATCTCTAAACATATTACGAACTATTTTTACAAATTTAAGAAAAAAATTGTAGAAAGACAAGAAAATGTAGACCTTGAGCTGCATTATATGTTCTTAAATATACAACTAGCACCTATGAGCGTCATTTATACTTGGACTATTTGGACAAATTTAAAAACAAAATGAAGAAGGACAAGAGTTAGGGATATGGGTTCTCCATGACCTTGTACAAAGGGGCGTAGCTGTCAAGTGGAGGAGGAAATTCAGAATTCAAGAATAGAAAATATTGTTCGAAGATTTACTGTAGTAAATATAAACATCAAAATGAGATGATTATTTTAAACATTTATAAACTTATTTTAATATTCATGATGCAATAATTCTATACCTAGTGTTAGAATTTTAAAAAATAATCGATAATTTTTATTCATCCATCAACGATACATTAAGAAATGTTGTGAAGCAATTACAAATGTGATAACCACAAATCAAAAGCCTCATAAAAATAACCTACACAAAGAAACAAAATGGAGGAATTACCATGCCTGTCTAAACAACTTATGGTCGCGGACCTCGTTGATAAATAGTTCACCACTACCTCATCTTCTATCATCTGAATCAATACTACTGTCCTCCGTCTCTACATCTATAAAACCTTCGCTCCCAAGCCCAATCCAACGGTCGGTGGTTAACGCGGAGGCAACAACTGCGTTGCGAGTGCGACAACAACAACCTCTCCATACTCAGGCAAGACATGCGGTTGCTCCGGACTGACAAACACACTCGCTACGCAAGCCATCACTCCGACTCCAGGTGTTGATGGAGGGCCATCAACGACGGCGAAAACCGTCTAGAAACAATTATGATTAGAGAAGAGACTTGATAGAATACAATAACATAAATCAATTTAAGAAGAAGAGAACTTACTTACAAATTCTCTTTGGTGCTATCTTAATCTCACACTCGTCATTGCCAACCTCCAACGGCCGCTTGCGAGAAGGCTCCTCCACAAGCTCTACAATTGCGGACTCTACCTCCACCATGAGAGGAATAAGAGGTCCAAACACCTCGCCAATCAAATCCTTGTCGGCCTCCAAGGCAAGGATATAGTGCTTGAGGGCCTTGGAAGCCCTGATGGATGCGCTTGGAAAACGTATGGAAAACATCAGAGGTTATAGTTAGAATTATAAAACCAAAAAATTAAAAAAATGAAAGTACGATACAAGCCCGTAGAAGTGGTGAGGTCCATCACAATTTCATCCTCCTTTGTACAAAGATTGATGAGAGCTTCCATGAGATTCTAGGACTTCTCTCTTGCACCCCGCCATGGAATCTTGATGAAGGCTTTCAATGGAGTGACTCATGGGTAGTGAAGTTGATCAAATGACCGCCGTTTGGTAACTCAATCTCATCCGCCGGAAGCTCGATTTTGTCATTGCCAATCTATAATTGAACATAGAGGCAAACGCCTAGTTATTTATCCCTCGATTTCTAGTAGTGATATGACTGCCTACAAGCACTTAGGCACGAGCATAACAATACGGAATGTAGCACGACAATATGACCAAATGCATATTACCACCAGCATGAATTAAAGTACGAGCATGACAACGAGAACATGTATGGATTCTGAAAAATGAAAAAGTACCAATGACCCCTCCAGGTGTGTCTCGGATCCGAGGGCCTCTCAAAGGAGTCACAAGTATGTTTCAAATCAAGCTATCAATAGGGCAACTCGGGCAACTTCAGCTGATGCACACAAACATCACGACAAGAATGAGCACACCGAGGTGCTGCATTCCTGAGCCGTGTACAAACAAGGTGCCGATATGTACACAAGTAGAAGCGTACAATACCATGAGTCAGCTACGTAGGCAAGCAAAAGCATGCACAACTGCTGCATTCACAGACTACACACTCAACATCATAACGATTGTGAGCAAATACGGGTGCTCCATTCATAGGTCAAGCACGAGCTAGTGCCCGATATCAACGCACACGTACTTGGATTTTGAAGAATGAAAAAGTACTAGCGATCCCTCAAGGTGTGTCTCGGATCCGAGGGCCTCTTACAGGGATCACAAATGTTTTGAGATTTTAATTTGCTTAGGGCAACTCGGGCAACTATAGCTCATGGCTCATGCACACAAACATCTTGACGAGAATGGGTACACCAAGGTGTCGCATTCTAGAGCCGTGCACAAACAAGGTGCCTATACGTACAAAATCAAAAGCGTACAATACCATGAGCAAGCGACGTACACAAGCAAGAGCATGCACGAGGTGCTGCATTCACAGGCTGCTCACCGAGCATCACGAGGATTGTGTGCAAGCACGGATGCTCTATTTAGATATCAAGGCCGAGCTAGTGTCCAATATCAATGCACACATGCATGGATTTTGAAGAATGAAAAAGTACTAGCAACTCTTCTAGGTGTGCCTCCAACCCGAGGACCTCTCAAAGGGCTCACAAGTTTTTTCGAAATCAAGCAAGACAATGTTGACAAGCAGATGGTTACTCACTCTGAATCGCACTCGCTCCTAAACTTTATGTGCTTTAGTTTCCGCATGTCCCGCCACATCTTTTTTAGCAACATTTCTACCTTCAGCTACTTAAACATGGCCTCTCTACAAGTTGAGCACACTGCAACATATAAAGAAATTATATACTAAAACCCTAAAACTAATGGAAGCATAATCAATTAGAGAGATCACAAAGATCCAAAATCCGGGGCCCCGAATGTTTCGTACGTGCCGGACATCGAGCACGTCCAACTCAAGATACCCTCCGGATGTGGATAAATTGGGGGTTGCCAAATATACCCCGGATCAGAGCTTGATTGTTGCCCCGTCATCCGATGTTAACCCCGCACGAGCCGGTCCGAGCTTGATCCGATCCCGGGGGGGTGACTTTTAGGGAGGTTATGACATCACGTGCGGCCAAGGGGAATTAATTAGGGGGTATTTAGCTGGCCTGGACTAATTAAATGCACCCTACCATTACCTAATTTTCTAATTCTACTTGTTTTCAAGGTCCATATCATTACTTATAATTGAAGGAGGGGACTAATTTTTCAGCCCCTTAATTTATTGTAATGAATTAAAGTAAATAAAAAAAGTGAAGTATGAAGATTAAAGACAGAAATCTTACAGACTTTAAACTGACAGAATACCAACCAACTCGTATACAAACATTGCGGCATACATACAACAGACGATTACAAAACTGCAATTAAAAAACCACGATCTCCTTGTAGAATGCTGGACCAGGAACGATGTAAAGAATCAAAACCTGAATCCTACAAGGCAAACACAGAACTAATCTAGCACTGCAACAAGCAAAGTGAGGGGGACAGAAACAAAGACATCATGCAACATCGACAAATGAGAGCCATCCCAAAGAAAGACATTTGCATTATGGTCCGTATTTACAAACACAATTCAGAACTTGTTTTCTCACAAAAGCCGGCCCTAAGTCCATGTTCGAACAAAAGCCGATCCGCAAAAACTGCAACGAATAAAACTGCTACAGAACTGAAGCCCTGTAGACAGACGAACATGTGTTCTACGAAACTAGAAAACTATCCGACACATGATCTTTGGATCACTCACGCATGGAGGGGGTGACCCACACCAAATCCATGTTCTTCCAATCTGTACCCGACGGCACCGTGGCCTCAACGCCCCAGCCTCCGTGCAACTTAGCGACATGTCCCTCCAGCTCCAAGGAGGAGAGCTCTGCAAGGGGTGCGGTGCGGAGGCGCTGCAACATGGGCTCCAGCAGCTCCCAAGATTTCGATAGCTTCGCCACATAGTAATCGAACCTGGAAACCACGAACTCATCAGCAGTGGTGTGACGAGGCAGAATCACACGAGCAAGCTCCGACTGAGCCAAGCAAAGCGCAGCATACTCCGTCTGGCCGGAGACAATGTTGCGCCATTCCCTGCAAGTTGCGAGTGCGTAGGGGATGGGTCGCAACGTAGACGCGCGACTGCCTTCACTGTCCTTCCACGGATTTCCCATCGACTTGCATGATTCAACCAACAACGGCACAAAGTGGTCAAAGGGGATTCCCTCAACTCGAGACGCATACACGTCCTGAAAAGCCCTCAGATTATCCTGTCCCTCTCCAGGTTCCTGTTCCTCACCGGCCATCGATGCACACAAAGACGCTCAACTGAAACACTTGTGGACTAATTGGAGAAGAAAAAATACAACAATGAAGGAGCAAGAGCGCTACTGCGAAAAACAGACGATGGGTACAGGGATTCCAAGGGGGGTATATATACCTTGGGAGTGGGAGAGAAGACTCCTGATTATTTGACACAGCCTAGCCTAGTCTAAACCACCTAGCCGGAAGATATAGATTACAGTTTGATCCTAATTTTGATCATGACGTCAGATTTGGGGGTTTAGGATCCTCTAAATAATAATTTCAAGGGACCTGAAATTACCTGGGATCGATTATTTCACGTGCGGTTTAACAAGCACCGTACGAGCTCCGATCATTCCCCACACCCTTCGAGATTTTTCATTAATGTAGCGAAGTACTTCAAAATCTGCACAGCTCCTTGAATCTCCACGTGAGCGGCTAAGTTCAGGCTCGTTCTGCAACAAACTTATTCAAAGCATCAGCATCTTCAGGGTTTAGGGTGTACACAGAAGTAACCGGGTTGTATGAAAGTGTAACCGTGGTTATTATAGAATCAACATCTATCCAGTTAGTGTCGGTATGGTTGTACTTAAATCTGTTCAGGCCTGCAACTTTACTAAAGTATTGCAACATAACTTGAAGAGAGCAGGGAGGAGAGTTTTTTTTTCCTGTTGCTTCCGTTCGCTGAAGCAAGTCAATTGGATGTCGAAGTAGACCCCATTGTTGGGTCTCCACTTTCCTCCGAATTTTTTGCACACGACCGATCCACCAAGATCCTTCATCAGCTGCGTGCAGTATACTGGAGGGGCTCCCGCTCTTAGAAGCAGAACTGCCCCGTCCTCTCTTTCGTCTTGCCGCAGCTTTCACTGTCGATGCTGTTGTCGTGCTTGTGCGTTGAACGAAGTAAATGCCACAGTCGGAGCCAAGTCCAAGAAGACAGCTGCTCGATGAAGCAGCAGCAGTAATGTAATCATCGTGGTTATTAAAATACATTGAGTGCTTTACTCTCGTCAATCGGTCCTTTGAGAGAAATGGATTACCATTCAGCTGCGAAACTAGAGTAGACTTATAAATTTTATGACCATCGTACTCAACAAACGGGAGCACTTTCAATGGTGCAACACGTGAAGAGACTTGGATTTCTGCGTTGTTGAGGACATCCGCTAGAGCATCCCGGGCCTTGTCTGCAACTACGGCTTCAGGGTCGAGACCGTCGTCTACGATCTCATCTTCGACATCTTGGTTCAGTATCTCAGGTAACAAACTCGACCCACCTGATAAGATGGACGTAGCGACAGCCTCCCTCATCACCTCACCGTCGCCGTCTTCACCATGAACTGGTCTGGCTGGAGGAGTGTACGCCATGAACTTCGGATCTTGTCCTTCGATCTGCCATGGTTTATTGAACCATACCTTCCGTGAGGCTGCTGCATACACAGTTGGAGCCATGTTGAGCCCTCTCAACGTCCGCTGTGCAGCAACAAATCCTTCCTGCAACGCATCTACCACCTTGATGTTCGACGAGATTTTGTTGTAGTCACCCAAGTCACATAGAGATTCCCCGTCCTTTAATGGGTGAAGCTTTGCCCATATATTCTCCATCTTGTTATGGACCTTGTTAAATCGCAGACCGTTTTCACCAAATTCGATTGCCGACAATTGATTAAGGGTGTTTGCCGTGTTCACGAGCTCATGGAAATCGTAAGCTCTCTCGTGACCGTTCATCCCACCAATCTTCGAGAAAAAAATCTCACAAGAATCACGGACGAAGCTATCTTGCGTGCGGTGGCATGTGAGCGGTGAGCGTTGACACGTGAGCAGTGAGCAATGAGCAGCAATCGGTGAGCAGTGAGCAAAATTTTTGAGTAAAGTTTAACTTTTTTTCAAAAAGTAGGGTTTTTTTTATGTTGCAAAATGCGGTATAGGGTAAAAATAGTGCATAGAAAGGCACCTATGACCGTGGATGCGAATGCAGAGCAAAGGAAACAAGGTTTGTAATCAAACACCTATTACCGTGTAAATTAAGAATGCTGGTGAAAATTAGTACTAAGCACGGTGTGAGAGGAACCTAAACTACCTGGATCATGGTGTGCATACCAATATTCAAGAGGGTTACAGTTGGATGAAGTGGTGAAAAAAAATCATCCACGTCCCAGCATGTGGAGATGTTGCTAGTATGATAAGTCTTGGGCCAAAGCTCAAAAAAAAAAAAAATACCAAAAACGAAAACTGTACAAAGTATGCAATATATGATAGTAAGGTTGAAGACAATATGAAATAAAGACAAATTGACTAAAAACGATGCAGAGTACGAAATGTTGACTAAAGTGGTCTTTTCATATCATGATGGTGGCCCTGTAGTCTCACCATCCTTTTGTACTGATAGAAATACGTACAATGTCCACCTAGTCCAATGCTTCACTAAACACTAGCTTGCTTCATGAGCAATAGCTGCAAAACACGTCT
This sequence comes from Bryoerythrophyllum caledonicum, assembly GCA_963971425.1. Classification (NCBI taxonomy): domain Eukaryota; kingdom Viridiplantae; phylum Streptophyta; class Bryopsida; order Pottiales; family Pottiaceae; genus Bryoerythrophyllum; species Bryoerythrophyllum caledonicum. The sequence continues at coordinate 18,201,767 of OZ020521.1, read as the reverse complement.
TATCTCATTGAAGCTAAAACTAGGGGCGTGCATAAATGCATCCAATTCCGGATCCAACCCACATAGTATGGTAAATATAAAGTACAGATGTTTACAGTTCGAATACTGAGGGCGCTTGCCAAGGGACTTGTTGCACATTTCCTTGAAGAACGGACAGCTACAACTTGGAAACTGGCTGATTGATATCATGTAGACAGATACTTGTGAAATGTTTTTTGATTGGAAGGAGAGAACGCATCCAAACGCTGGGGCAGGAATCATTCAAACCTGCAAAACTTTCCCAACAATTGAAAGAGCGGATGCGCACGTATTCTGATGTTTCGTTGTCGGGGCCTTCGGATTGCGACGAATGTTCTTGCCAAATCTGAGCTTTGGATGTTCGTCAGGGTTTGCCGGGGTGGAAAATGAAGACAAATCAAGTGTTGAACCATCCTCAGTAAACAGTTTCCGAGGGGAAAGCATCACTCGCTCTGGAAGTCGGAAACCGGCCTCCTCTAAGGATAGAATCTCTGCCTTTGTTAGAGAGGTACCAGCTTTTACGGGCCACACATCAGGTACTGCAGGCTTAGAAACCACCCACTCCCTTCTACTTCCCAATACACAACGATGGATGTCATCAGAACAATAAAAAAACTGCATCTTGACCAACGTTTTCTTCTTATAATTTTTCATCATTCCTGTGTATGTTGGTGCTGCAGTACTTTTATTGTCCTGGACAATGCGAGCGACACACTTCTTCCCAGTAAGAGACTGAAGAGCAAAACATTTCTTCGCTGATGTTTTCGGAAGCCTTGAAATATGCCATTCCCTTTCGTCACAAGATGTTTCCATGACTGCTTTAACATGAGGAACTCGAAAAGATGCTCTTGCCATCTTCGGAGGAACACTTACATCCTTCTGGGAACCGCCTGGAAAGTCAATATCCTCATCCGCAACATGGAGAGTATTCTTCTCTGACGCACGGGTCCTCACCCTAGGGCGGGATACACTAATTCTGTCCGGACGATGGGAGTCAAACTCTGAACCTGGAGGAATATCTGCCTTTCGTTTCAGAGATAAGAACTCCTCTTCGCCTTCCAAATGCGGGGGCCTCGTGCAGAACTCAGCAGCTCCTGGCAAATCGGAGAGCGCTTCAAGAAATGCCTTAGAGTTTCCGGAGCGATGAGCTGTGCGTTGAGCGACTCGAAGGCGAAGTTCTTCTTTCCCAGGACCCATTCCTGGTCGCTCACCTTTCAAGTATTGATAACATGACACGACTTGCAAGAAAGCGCGAACCATGTCATCAACAGTGGCCACATACAAATCATTTCCACGTTTCCCAGACTGTTGCAACCACTTGTTGTGCACAGTTTCAGCTAAATTGCAAGAAGGCATTTCTGCTAATTCGGAATCGGACAACGCCTGAAAAAAGAGGAAGGTTCAAATAGGATAATGATTTTAAAAGATTCACAGAAATAAAACGATGTTTGATGACTGTGCCACGAACGGCTGAATCATAACCAAATATAAAAGCGACAAGGAGGACCCACTATCTAGGTCTGCCGGCAACGGCAGACTTATTATGGATCACAACTACAAAATGAGGTGTGTTCTAAGGTACGCCAGCCAGAAAACCAAACAAAATACGGTCTAGAAAAGTTACGTACCGATACCATAAAACCTCCCCACTGACGGTACCGAAAGTGCCAGAACGCAAGCCACAAGTCCAGCCGCACCACACCCTCATTTGTGGATGCCCCAGATGATAGCCACCAAGCTTTGATCGCCAAATACTTTGCCTCGGCCTCCTCCATGGACTTTGCGTTCTTGTACTGTTTGCAAAGTTGACGATGTTGTTCTTGGAGGTCTGCTCTTATATCCGCCTTTGTATGTTTCTCCAGTGATTGTGTCCAATGGAAAAGGCAGGTTCTTTCGCGATTTTCCATCGGGATAGCGGAATCGCCGGAGCCATAAACAGTCCGCACCGCGTTCCAGTTTGCCTGCGCGCTGTCTGCCATGAATCCCTTGAAGTTTACAGTGGTAATATCGTGACGAAAAGCAACTGCATTCAAATTTTTCCAAAAAATTGTTTGCGCTGCCACATCTTCAGACTGCATATCGCAAACCGCAATGGTCAGCACTCGACAGTACGTAGAATCGTAAACATGGCAACCCATAGTTGTCCAACCCTTCACTCGCTTCACATGATCAAACATGATCCAACATTCTTCTAAGTCTCCTCCTCGCTGCATTCGTTTCACCAAATCAACCCCGCTAGCAGGACCAATCTCGGACATTTTGAATACGAACACCTTGTCAGAGTCCGCCCCCTGACCTGGAAACCTATTTTCTTGAACGAAGGCCCATTTGCTCAAACCTCTGAGTTTCGTGATGCTGTCCATGACACCAAACCTACGCAGGTACCTGAATGAAGAGACGTCATTTCGAATGCTCGCCGATGACATCTGTTTGAACTTTTCTAACACCGGAACTAGTTCCTCCATATGAAGGGGCTTCTGCTGAACCCCGTCCGGGCCCAGTAACTGTTCTCCAAGGAATTCCTTGCTGGCCTCAAGAATGATGGCTGAGTTAGTAGCTGAGGGTGTCCTCTCCACTTGTTCCCCGATAAGTTGCTTAAGCTTTGTGGAGGAAACTCTACAGTTCCCTAACTTAACGGGGTGCAAGTGGTTACCAAGATGCACACATCCCCTAGTCATACTCTCCGGTCCGATAACATAGTAAATTTTGGCTGCGCAAGTACTATGACAAGACGGAGGAACTCTACATAGTCTGCAAACAACAGTCGAACTTGCTGGAGGGTCCTCACTCACTCGAAACACTGAGGACGAAGTTCCCTCCCACTCGGTTTCATTTAAAAGGGAAGCCCTATGCTCTCTCTTTAGGAAGTCACAGTTTGGATTATCGCACCGAAGATGTCCCAGACACGAAGACATCCTAAACGTAAGGTTTGAGTCATTTGCAACATGAGTTGTCACTGTCCTTGTCCACGCATGTCCATCGTGTTTTTTATCCATACCATGCAACAATCCGGCCTGCGTTGATTGAGATCCCCTTTCTAGAACTGGAAGTTCGTATATAACGTCTCCATCGAAAGAGACAGGTAAATAGTCAACCTTCTCAATTCTAATAGAATTAAAGTCGACTTTGCTTAAGAGTGATTTGGATCGGGACCTAGTAGTCACACTTCGCAAGCAGTCCACAATGCTAATAGGGGCTAAGGGGGTAAGGGGAGGCCCAGAATTACTAGGAGCAGCAGCATTGGACAGGGCAGGTGCAGTATTACAAAGGAATGATGAACCGTCCACAGGCGTCCTGGAAGCCGGAACTTTTGGAGAATCACAATCAGAGTCATCACTAAGCAAGTGCACTACGCTCTTAGGAGGCTCTAGTTTAACATTCTGAAGCAACGGTGTAACTTGGGTTGCGGTCGTCGATTGCTTTGGGGTCAAGGAACTACAAGGGACTCTCTCAAGACTGTCCTTCACACCGTACACTCGATACCTTCCAGACTTAAGCGACCATACACTTCCGTGATCAAGGGAAATAGTTGCCTGAGCGACAGTGTGCGTGAGCTCTCCAGTATCTGGATCAAACTCTTCCTTGTCAATATGAAGTGACCCCTCCTGAATTCGAAATCGCTGACTTAATCTAACTCCACTAATCATGGCCAATCCGTCATCTGCAACAGCAAAACATATAGGGACTCCTGTGGAGTCTCCATGAACAACTACAGTATCGGGGAACTGACCCAAAGAAACCATTGCAGAGCATTAAGAAATCAATAAAGGGAGAGGGGAGGCAAAACTCAACAACATGCGCTAAGTTATCGTGATTTGAGAGGTTAACGTAAAGAACAAAGTTAGCACATATATAGATGAAATTTAATTTATCCGGGAAAGTAAAAATGAGGGCAATAAAGATCTCTTCACTTTATGAGAGAGAAAAGCAAGTTGACAGCACTATTTATTACTTGTCGTTAATGTGCAGGCATGGGCGGAAAAGTAAGTATCAACTAAGACAGTATGTCCAATATTCTTAAGAATTAGGGTGGTTTAGATTTCGTTCAATCAAAATCATGATCAAGAAAGATATTTTGTTGGCAGCGAATCTGCACAAAGATATATATATGGCGGCTTACTTTAAGGAATTTACCTGTTATCTGTTAGTAAATTGACGGCCTAGAACAGTTTGTCTGAGTCGATAAATTGATCATGCTTGGACCAGGGCTGGCCATTAAATATAGCAGCAGCCACAGAACTAAATTCCACTCCAGGGCAGGTAATAAGGAAGAGAAATTAAATGGAGCGTGCATATATACTGGAAACATAGAGGTCGGGATCAAACCGAGTGAATGTGGTGAAGAATGAAAAAAAGAAGAAAGTCACAACTCTACTTCAGTTCCATTAGAACTTTGAGAAGAACTAGAGAGATGAGGAGGAAGGTATCAAAACTGATTGAGGGGGATTGTGGAATGACTCAAAAAACACTGCAGTTTCAAGAGGATTGCGCTTTAGATGCAGAAGAGACTTTCGCCAGTAAGGAGTGTTTGATATCAATTCCTGAAAGCCGTCTATCTGCAGAGATTAAACATCTGGAAACCAGTGGAATTCATTTGGATGGAATTGCAGCGCAGGACCCCGATTCAGGTATTTCTTAGAAGTCATTATCTAGTTCTTTGTTGGGTGAATCATTACTTCAATTATCATGGTCTATAGAGAATTAGTATCATTCGTGCCTAAAAGCAATGTCGATGGAGTGATAAGTTGTATTGTCAATTTCACTCTTTCTTGCACTCAATTAGCACCTAGGTTTAGGTTGGCTATGAAAGGCTGAGTGTACAGCGGATGGTATAGGTAGTGATCAGTTCCCCCCTCACAGAGGAATTTCGACATTGCTTCGCGAGGGTATGCGCACTAAACCCACAGGCGGCCACTTCTAGGTTAACACACATCAATCGTATTTCTCGCTGGTCTTTGCGTCGAAGGTCCATCGAGCTGTGCGAGGGTATTATGATCCTTGTTGTCTGCGTAGATTTCTCCGAGGTCAGGGTCAGATTGCGAGTTAGACTGATATTACAATGCAGAGAAGACAATCTACAAATCCGATTCTAAACAGTTGTGCGTGTCTGTGTGCTGGGCAAGACAAGTGCGAGGAAAGGGACATTGAGGACATGGCGATATCGATGAGCAACGCTACAACAGATTGCAGCGCGGAAGGTAAGTCCAATACACATTGGTGAATATGAAAAGTACGTCTAGGTTAGGGTTTTTCAATCTCGAAAAATCTAAGCTGTAGGATCGTGATGGTGGTGTCACGGGCGTCCATGCCGCGCTGCCGTTGGCGGCAGTGCTACCCAAGATAGCCGGTGTCTGTGATGACACCGACCTCATCACCGCATATCTAAGTACTGGCCTTCTTCGAAGCAATGCCGGCAACGGCAGTGCTCGTGAGGTGGATTGCTTTTTTTTAGAAATTGCTCTGTACGATGCATTGCCGGCAACGGCAATGCAGTCGGAGTTGTTGGTCTTTTTTTAAACTTTGCTTTTTCGATGCACTGCCGCTGCCGGCAGTGCCATGGAAGTGCCCGTTGTCACAAATCTCATCGACCACTACATGAGCACTGCCGGCTGCGGCAGTGCTCGTGATCTGATCTGCGATAATTTATCACTTGAACTGTTTAAAGCACTGCCGTTGCCGGCAGTGCTCAAGGAGTGGTCGGTATATTTTTTCATCTTTCTTTCTACGAAGCACTGCCGTTGCCGGCCGTGTCCATGAAGTTCCCGGTGTCACAATTTTAACCGAGCACTTTATGAGCAGTGCCGGCAACGGCAATGCTCTTGAAATGATTTTCTATTTTAAAAACTTGGTCTGTTGAATGCACAGCCGTTGCCGGCAAAGCTCATGAAGTGCCCTGTGTCACAAATTTCACCGAGCAGTTCATGAGCTTTGCCGGCAATGGCTGTGCTGACGGGATGATTTGCTGACAGAAAGAACTTGCTTTGTTTCATGGAATGCGGTTGCCGGCAGTACTTGTTCAGGGGTCATTTTATTTTAATCTATCCTCCTTTGAAGCACTGCCGTTGCCTGCAGGGCTCATAAAGTGCCCGGTGTCACAAATTACACCGAGCAGTTCATGAGCTATGCCGGCAACGGTAGTGCTCAAGAAATGATTTGTTGTCTTTTTAAACTTGCTCTGTTTCAAGCATGCCGTTGCCGGCAGTACTATTACGGGGGTCATTTTATTTCAATCTTTCCTCCTTCGAAGCACTGCCGTTGCCGGCAGTGCTCATGAAGTGCCGGGTTTCACAAATCACACCGAGCACATCAAGAGCACTGCCGGCAACGGCAGTGCTAACCAAATGATTTGATAATTTTTAAAACTTGCTTTGTTTCATGCATTGCCGTTGCCGGCAGTACTTGTACAGGGGTCATTATATTTTAATCTTTCCTCATTCGAAGCGCCGGCAACGGCAGAGCTCAAGAAATAATTTGTTTTTTTTTATACTTGCTCTAGTGAGAGCAATGGCGTTGCCGGCAGTGCTCTTGGAGTGGTCAATATTCTCTTTACTTTCCTCTTTCGCAGCACTGCCTTTGCCGGCTCTGTGCATGAAGTGACTGGTGTCAGAAATCTCACCTAGCACTACAATAGCACTGCCGGCAGCGGCAATGCTTGTGATCTGATTTGCTATTTATGATTACCTGCTTTGTTCAAAGCACTGCCGGCAACGGCTGTGCTCGTGATATGGTTGACATTTTTTTAGATCAGGCTTCATTGGAGCACTGCCGGCAACGGCAGTGCTCGTGATATGGTTGACATTTTTTAGATCAGACTTCATTGGAGCACTGCCGGCAACGGCAGTGCTCGTGAAGTGGTCAGTTCATTTTTTTTTCTTTCCATCACCGAAGCCCTGCCGTTGACGGCAGTGCCAATGAAGTTCTTGGTGCTGCAATTCTAATCGAGCACAATCTTGGGCATTGCCGTCAACGGCATTGCTCCAGGATTGGTTTTTCTCTAATTATTTATGTCGCTGCCGTCATCACTCTGAAGCCGGTCACTCTGTTGAGAAATGCCTCGCAGTTCCACTGCCGGCAACGGCACTGCTGTCTACATGAGGTCGATGTCTGTCCTTTATTTGTTATGTCAATATTCGTTGAAATTCATTGTTGTTAATTGAGTTTGCAGACGCAGATATGGAGAACTGTGAACGCAACAGTGGTCATCATGAAGACGCATCAGATGAAGAGGATCGGTTGACTCAACCGGATGGTATGTTTCATCATTATAATTATTCTATTTTCATGGTTTGTGAGTTGCTTGTTTTGAGTGTGTGACCTTCACTGCAGATATTGATCAGCAAGAAGATGAGGACGAAGCCGATAAGACGTCCCCAGAATCTATGGCTGACCTTGGCAAGCAGATGAATGACCTCGTTGTCAGGGAATCGGTCAATACCAATGCTCTCCTTGACAAGCTTCGCTTTCAGCCGCGGTCGAAATCTCGGCTCCAAATCCCCCTCTGTAGGATGATTGCCCTTCCGATTGTCAGGCCATTTCTTAGAAACGATGTCATGTCGTTGGCCTCGCACTTTGTGAAGAATGGGTACATGGAGGGAGCTGGAGTATTCTACGTTGTGCTTCAGAATGATGTAGGAAATATTGTTGATGTCACTGAGGAGATTACTTCTACCTGGAACAGTGGTTGGGCTGAGGCGAATGCTGCATTTGAGAACGTCCTTCAGGCTGATGAAGACCTTCGCTTTCTTTCCGGAAGAATGTTTCATGTTTGGGATGGCAACCACCGGTTGCAGGCATGGCGACCAATTATCGACCGAGATCATTCCGATGACCCACTATGGCATGTAGCAGTTGAGTCAGTACTACTCGACGTTCAAGGAAATGTAGCGACCCTACTGACTGCACTTCATCAGGTCAATTGGTAAGCCTATTTTAAATAAACAGCTTTTCAAGCATATATTTTTTGTAGTGTTTCCTGTATTGACATCATATTTTATGTCCACAGGAGGAATCAGAAATCGCATGTGACTACAAACCTTGTCCATAAACTTTATCGTGTTCAGGGTATCGGTTCTCAACCTTTAAAGTTTTTCGAGAACCTTGTATCCCAGAAGGAACTTGAAGCAGCTGATAGTAAACAGAAGTCTGCGAAACGTACCTGGTATACTCTCTCTGAGCCATCGTTGTGCTCCATTCTTTACCAGGTACAGCCTTTTCTCATATGATCATGATCCAGATTTTGGTTATGTGCACTGCATACTCCTTAATGATCTAGTACCACCGAGTTTTGTTTAGAATAATTCTTATCAATGCACTTGCGCTGTGGTTGCAGCAAGAGATTGGAGATGCTGCAGCACAGGCTCAAGTAAAGGTTTCGGAGCGTTTTCCAAATCCTGCTGATTGGACCTCATCGAATGCCCTTGATTTCGTTTCCAAGGCTGTTAAGAGAACAAAACTGCATTGCAGTTCTGAGCTGCGGAAGCAGCTTCCCACGGCGGATCCGAAGCACACTCCCCGCTTTCTGGAAGAGGTGAAGAAACATTACGAGTCTCACGACGAGGATTCGGAGATGACCCAGGAGAAGCTCCACATGATTGCAACGTCAGCTATGGAGGCTGAAATGAAGGTTAAGTGGCTCGAGCGCTGGAATCGGGATGGCCCCCTCCGCGAGGCACTGCGATTTCCGAAGATTCGTTTTCCAGACAGTGAATTTCCAGACTGGCTTCACCGTGCTACATGGTGGGCGCAGGTATTGGAACTGGAGTATTTACTTGTTGCGAGAAGATTGTTTATTTCTTCATGAGATACTGATACGGTGAATGATTATATCTTTGCAGCTATCTTCTGAAGGAAGTCAACTGTTTGGCGATGCGATATCGGATTTGTCGGTGGAAGTTAACTACGAGCCTTTGAACGGTCCAGCAATTCCTAGGATTGATGATTATATTGAAGAGAATCGAATTCAACTTTGGGACACTGCATTCTACAGGGAGTTCAAGGAGCCCAAGGGAGTTCACAAGAATTATGCACCTAAACGGCAATTCGGTTTGGCTGAAGCTGTTCGCCGTACGGTCTATAGGTACATTAAGAATGTTCTAATTCCTTGCAGGGCGATGGCTCGTCCTCCTCCTATTCTTGCTGGTTATTTGGACAAGGACAATCAAAACTGCATGATGTCGAAGGGGATCAAGGCTATGTGGGGGCAAGCGCACTGGGAGCGATGCGGGTGGTATCTGGACTGCCCAATCAAGAGACCTCCCTCTTTTGATCTTGATTTGCGTAATTCAATTGAGCCTGAGTTGAAGGGTATTGAGAGTGGAGGTAGCCGACCCCCAACGCCTGCTGTAATGACGAGAGTGAGGAGGAAGGCGAGCAAGGGGAAGCAGGCCGTTGAATCTCCCTTCGACGATGCTGACGTAATTGAGGTCCAAGCGCCTGCACCGATGGTACTCGTTGAGGAGGAGTCTCCTTCAAGCTCGTCACCAGTTCACGATCCAGCTCCGGATGTCACGATGCAGCCTTCTCTCCATTCCGAGCCCTCTGCCCCTTTGCTGAAGAGAAAGGCTATCCCAGATTCGATTTCACCGACATCTGCCACAGTTCCGGTTGGAATCCGGATTGAGAATCTCTCAATCCACGATGTCATGAATGGCGGAAAGAATCACCCCGCCTTTGCTCGCTTGAACCAATTCATGCAAAAGGTATTTACTTTGCTTCGTCTTGGTAGTATATTTGTTTTCACTCGATTTTTTCTGCACTCCTTAGAGCCCACTGCCGTCACCGGCATTGCTGTACCAAGCAGTATATTGAGAGCGTCTTTCAAATCTTGAGTCAAAATCTATAAGTACTTCCTTGCTGTTTTACCAACTGTTTCCGCTAAATCTGTTTACATTGTTCTAACTTCCTTTCACTGCGTGTATAGGTTGTGAGTGGGTCCGCAAACGAGGCGCGAAGCACCACGTGCGCTCATCGTGGCTTTAACTTAATGTTTGCTGACTTTCCAGACGGGCTCTACGTGCCTTCAATCTCTCGTGATACAAATGACATTCCTCCTTGGAATGTCTATAGTGAGAAGTCGGTTGAATCTTTCTTTGAATTCTGCGACGCCTTTCTTCATGACACTGGATCCGTGCTTGTGGTTTCTCCTGAGAACATCAGTGTACGCTCTGATGTTCGATCATATGCTGCATGCTACGACTTCAAACTTCTTCGAGAGTGGTGGGGTGTGAATGAGATGCCGCTGGCCTCGCCTATCAGTTCTTCCATGAAGGTTTGTCTTTATCTTCCAGTTCGTGTCATTTGCGCAGTCCCTTCATTCTTTCATCCAGTATGTTAATTTTATCTTCCACGTTGTATTTGTTTTTGTTTTCTCAGACCCGGCGTTTCAGAGTTTTTCTCTTCGTGCGGGTCTCGAATCCAGTGGACACGTTTCAATTCAATTCAAATCTCGAGCTTTCTCCAACGGATTGGAGCCTTGAAGAGACGGACGTAATAGTTAATCATACTGACAAGGATTCACAATCCATGAGAGGGTCTATTCCTTGGCGTGGAGGGCGAGAAAGAAGTGTGCTCTTCTTCTTGATTCTTTTTCAAGGATTAACCAAGCCGGAAGATGTCATCGTTGATGCCTTTGCTTCCACTGGTATGGTGTTGCTTTTAATACTTTGAAGTTCAATTTTAGTTTCCTCTTTTGCTCTGACCATCTGTTTTATTCCAGGAAATTCTATTCGCGCTTGTCGTTCCATCGGACGGCATCTGGTGGCCTTTGAAGCAGATAAAGCCATCTTTGACGCGTTGTTGAGGCCCTTGTTCACACCTAAGACTCCACGACCGACCGCTGGTCCCAGTGCCAATGTTCAGCACTCTCTAGATGACGAAGCTCCCATCCGAAAGGTCGCAAAGAGGAATAGACTAAGTAAGTAAGTCATTTCGGTGTTATTCTTCATTGATTTGAACATCTTCTTCATTCTCTGATGTGCCTTTGCTTCTATGTTTGCAGCTTGATTGCAGTGGCCACCTCTCCAAATAGAAGTTTTCTACTGCCATCTTATGCGGAGGATGCGGCTGTACTTCTTGCTACTGTTTTGTCTCTCTCAACCGCTTCTAGTTCCTCCTCTTCCGATATCCGTGCTGAAGGTTTCCTAGACTTAGAGGCAGTCGAGGAACGCGTAGTATTATTGTCTTCTCCGGATAGTTCATGCAGTTCTTATGCATAGGACCGTGCAATTTTGAGACTCATGCATGGTGTATCGTCTCTACTGTACCTTTCTCCTTCCTTTTTAAATGCGGCAGTTGTTTTTTCTTTTACATCCATTCTCCATCTTAATTAATTTTTCACTACAATTATCACAATTACTGAACTACAATTAAGCTCATGTGCTAGGCAATTAGATATAGTAGTGTCTTTTACATACCCGTTTATACCCTGATTGCAGTTGATACCCGTTGATACCCTGAAAGTCTTTCACTACTATCCTCGGCCATGGGTCCTCAGTTTTCAGTAGAAAAACTGTATTTTCTCACGGATATAGGTCTACTTCGTAAAAAAATTCACTTTTTTTTTTACTTTTTGAATTTCTTATTCCGTATTTACTTTTTTTTTACCGCTCACAGCTCACAGCTCACCGCTCACCGCTCACCGCTCACCGCACGCAAGATAGCAATCCCCCAAGAATCACTACCTGTCAAGTGTAACGGTATAGGTAGGTCTGCATAACGATCCCTAAAATGGCAGATTAGTAGCACCACAAAACTACAAGACAACTGGATGTTGTGAGCCGCAAAAACGGCCCACGATGTTGAATGGACCGCGCATCGCGTCCATAAAGGTTAACTAGTAGTCAAAATGGGTTATCCCATTGGTTAGTTCATGGTTTTCGATTGGATTGACCAAATAGGCCTTCCGACCACTAAATCATTAGTGGGAGCCACATTGTGGTAACCGGGAGTTTATGAAGATAACCGAAAAAAATAAATAAATAGAAGAAAAAAATAAAATAATAATAATGGAGAAAACCAAAACAATAGAAAGGAGGAAAAATGGTGAGAAGGAGAAAAAGAGAAGAAAAAATTAAAGAGCCTCAAAGAAAAGGAAAAAAAAAAATAGTTTAAGAGACCCAAAGGCTTGGGGAAAACCCTCACCATCACTTGGCAAATTAGCCGTAACCCAAAACAAGGGGAATTCAATCTAGGCTAATTAGGTAGTTTTTGCATCGTTGAAATTATATTAGAAGCTCACTTATTGGAGATCATGCACACACATGTGGCATGGGATTAAAGTAGGTAATTTAGACTTCCTTGGTTAGTGGGACGCCCAATTGTGTTAAAAGCAAGGGTGGCAAGGAGTTAGTGTCATAGGTGAATAGGTTTTTTATTAAAAAGAGTCATTAATGGAAGGGCCAAAGGCGGCGGGAAACACCCATGGGAACGAAGGCGAGCTAGGCTGGGGGGTTACCCCTGGAGGTGCACCATTATTCGAATGTGGGAGAGTGGGGGTAGAGAGAGAGGACTGAGGAATGAGAGCCGGAAGCCCCGGCCACTGTGAGGACGAATTAGGTAACGAAGAGGAAGAGCAAGACAACACACGAAGGGGACGATCACAGCACACGAAGAGGAAGAGCAAGACGATTACAGCACACAAAGAGGAAGAGCAAGACAACACACGAAGAGGAAGAGCAAGACAACACACCAAGGCGACGATCACAACACACGAAGAGGAAGAGCAAGACAATCACAGCACACGAAGGGGACGATCACAGCACACGAAGAGGAAGAGCAAGACGATCACAGCACACGAAGAGGAAGAGCAAGACGATCACAGCACACGAAGAGGAAGAGCAAGACGATCACAGCACACGAAGGGGACGATCACAGCCCACGAAAAGGACGATCACAGCACACGAAGGGGAAGATCACAGCACACGAAGAGGAACAACAAGACGATCACAACACACGAAGGGGACGATCACATCACACGAAGGGGACGATCACAGCACACGAAGGGGACGATCACAACACATGAAGGGGACGATCACTGCACACGAAGGGGACGATCACAGCACACGAAGGGAACGATCACAGCACACGAAGGAGACGATCACAGCACACGAAGAGGAAGAGCAAGACGATCACAGCACACGAAGAGGAAGAGCAAGACAGCACACGAAGGGGACGATCACAGCACACGAAGAGGAAGAGCAAGACGATTACAGCACACAAAGGGGACGATCACAGCACACGAAGGGGACGATCACAGCACACGAAGGGGACGATCACAACACACGAAGGGGACGATCACAGCACACGAAGGGGACGATCAAAGCACACGAAGGGGACGATCACAGCACACGAAGGGGACGATCACAACACACGAAGGGGACGATCACATTACACGAAGAGGACGATCACAGCACACGAAGGAGACGATCACAGCAAACGAAGAGGAAGAGCAAAATAGCACACGAAGGGGACGATCACAGCACACGAAGGGGACGATCACAGCACACGAAGGGGACGATCACAGCACACAAAGGGGACGATCAAAGCACACGAAGGGGACAATCACAGCACACGAAGGGAACGATCACATCACATGAAAAGGAAGAGCAAGACGATCATAGCACACCAAGAGGAAGAGCAAGACAGCACACGAATGGGACGATCACAGCACACGAAGAGGAAGAGCAAGACGATCACAGTACACCAAGAGGAAGAGCAAGACAGCACACGAAGGGGACGATCACAGCACACGAAGAGGAAGAGCAAGACGATCACAGCACACGAAGAGGAAGAGCAAGACAGCACACGAAGGGGACGATCACAGCACACGAAGAGGAAGAGCAAGACGATCACAGCACACAAAGGGGACGATCACAACACACGAAGGGGACGATCACAGCACACGAAGGGGACAATCACAGCACACGAAGGGGACGATCACAACACATGAAGGGGAAGAGCAAGACGATCATAGCACACAAAGAGGAAGAGCAAGACAGTACACGAAGGGGACGATCACAGCACACGAAGAGGAAGAGCAAGACGATCACAGCACACCAAGAGGAAGAGCAAGACAGCACACGAAGGGAACGATCACAGCTCACGAAGAGGAAGAGCAAGACGATCACAGCACACGAAGGGGACGATCACAGCACACAAAGGGGACAATCACAGCACACGAAGGGGACGATCACAACACACGAAGGGGACGATCACAGCACACGAAGGGGACGATCACATTACACGAAGAGGACGATCACAACACACGAAGGAGACGATCACAGCACACGAAGAGGAAGAGCAAAATAGCACACGAAGGGGACGATCACAGCACATGAAGAGGAAGAGCAAGACAGCGCACGAAGGGGACAATCACAGCACATGAAGAGGAAGAGCAAGACAGCACACGAAGGGGACGATCACAGCACACGAAGAGGAAGAGCAAGACGATTACAGTACACAAAGGGGACGATCACAGCACACGAAGGGGACGATCACAGTACACGAAGGGGACAATCACAGCACACAAAGGGGATGATCACAACACATGAAGAGGAAGAGCAAGACGATCACAGCACTCAAAGAGGAAGAGCAAGACAGCACACGAAGGGGACGATCACAGCACACAAAGGGGACGATCACAGCACACGAAGGGGAGGATCACAACACACGAAGGGGACGATCACAGCACACGAAGGGGACGATCACATTACACGAAGAGGACGATCACAGCACACGAAGGAGACGATCATAGCACACGAAGAGGAAGAGCAAGATAGCACACGAAGGGGACGATCACAGCACATGAAGAGGAAGAGCAAGACAGCACACGAAGGGGACGATCACAGCACACGAAGAGGAAGAGCAAGACGATTACAGCACACGAAGGGGACGATCACAGTACACAAAGGGGACGATCACAGCACACGAAGGGGACGATCACATTTCACGAAGGAGACGATCACAGCACACGAAGGAGACGATCACAGCACACGAAGAGGAAGAGCAAGATAGCACACGAAGGGGACGACCACAGCACACGAAGAGGAAGAGCAAGACAGCACACGAAGGGGACGATCACAGCACACGAAGAGGAAGAGCAAGACAACACATGAAGGGGACGATCACAGCACACGAAGAGGAAGAGCAAGACGATTACAGCACACGAAGGGGGCGATCAGAGCACACGAAGGGGACGATCACAACACATGAAGAGGAAGAGCAAGACGATCACAGCACTCGAAGAGGAAGAGCAAGACATGACACGAAGGGGACGATCACAACACACGAAGAGGAAGAGCAAGACGATCACAACACACGAAGAGGAAGAGCAAGACAACACACGAAGGAGACGATCACAGCACACGAAGAGGAAGAGCAAGACGATCACAGCACACGAAGAGGAAGAGTAAGATAGCACACGAAGGGGACGATCACAGCACACGAAGAGGAAGAGCAAGACGATTACAGCACAGAAAGGGGATGATCACAGCACACGAAGGGGACGATCACATCACATGAAGAGGAAGAGCAAGACAATCACAGCACACGAAGAGGAAGAGCAAGACAGCACACGAAGGGGACGATCACAGCACACGAAGAGGAAGAAGAAGAGGATCACAGCACACGGAGAGGAAGAGCAAGACAACACACCAAGGCGACGATCACAACACACGAAGAGGAAGAGCAAGACAACACACCAAGGCGACGATCACAACACACGAAGAGGAAGAGCAAGACAATCACAGCATACGAAGAGGAAGAGCAAGACAATCACAGCACATCAAGGGGACGATCACAGCACACGAACAGGACGATCACAGCACACGAAGAGGAAGAGCAAGACACCACACGAAGGGGACGATCACAGCACACGAAGAGGAAGAGCAAGACGATCACAGCACACGAAGAGGAAGAGCAAGACATCACACGAAGGGGACGATCACAGCACACGAAGAGGAAGAGCAAGACAGCACACGAAGGGGACGATGACAAGACACGAAGAGGAAGAGCAAGACAGCACACGAAGGGGACGATGACAACACACCAAGAGGACGATCACAGCACATGAAGAGGAAGAGCAAGATAGCACACGAAGGGGTCGATCAGAGCACACGAAGAGGAAGAGCAAGACAGCACACGAAGGGGACGATCACGGTACACGAAGAGGAAGAGCAAGACAACACACGAAGGGGACGATTACAGCACACGAAGAGGAAGAGCAAGACAGTAGACGAAGGGGACGATCACGAAGCAAGGAAGGAGGGTGAATTGAATTAAATCAGGGAGCCCCTTCCCTTTCCCGGCTAGTAGTCAATGTTTTGTGTGCATGAGGGAAGCCTAATTTTTGAAATACAACAAAACTACGCGGAAGCGCTGCCGATTTTTTGCTAAGATTAGGGTTTGTTATAGATTCAACTAAACAATCGGTTAAGGATCAGTAGTAAGTAACTCAGCTGGAGGTCATACTTAACAAGACTGACGCAGATTAATTATGTGGAGGGAAGTAGTATATGCGTGGATACGTGATGCATGTCCTTGAGTAAAATCATATGTTGAGCATGTACTGCTGGTCGTCGGTTATGAGTTCATGGTTGGGTCGTATGGTTGATTGAGGGCTGCCATCTTGTTAAGCAAGAAAAACTAATAATAATACAAAAAACAAACGTAAAAAACGGAGTTATAATCACGAAGATAGTGAGTAATTAAGCTTAACATAAAAAGAGGAGCCTGTCTGCTGTCGACTGGTTCCAGGGTCCCACCTAAGTCTGAACCTGATCACTAAGGGTCTACTGAAGTTTGTAATGCTGAATTGAACCCGTAGGTGGTGAAAACGTTGGATTCGGAGCCCTAGAGCAAAAGTTACTTTCGTTCAAAGGTAGACTCAATCGAAGGGCTGGATTAAATCACCGCCTCACTAATCAACCAAAAGGAACCTAAGTACGTATGAAAGTTGTAACCATGCTTGCATAAGTTGGTTGTGAATGGCCTGAGGATTGATCACACAAGGGACTAGGCCCATATTAGGATCTTGTGTTCAAGATAGGCCACCCTTTAGGGACGGTTTATTTGGCTCACATTTTGGTGCGTCTGCCGGGAGGAGGCGTGTTCTTTGCTTGGAAGGTGTTAATCATTCTACCGTTGGATGTAGGTACAAACGCTTATAGCCTTATGGCGTATGGAGAAGCATTGGGTGGCTTGAGGTAAGTGCCAACTTGCTAATGCATGGTTGAGTGATTGATAAGTGTGAATGCCTTGTGGATGTTTGGAAGTATTGTGAATTCATGAATGCCAAGTTGTGTTTAAAGGTGGGGGTCTAGAAGGGAGTGTGGTTTCCCGACCTTCCAACCACAAAACACCTTGTGTTGGAGGGATCCCCTTCTAGGCTTGTGGCTTGAGTTGAGCAAGGGGCCTAGGGGTGAAAGGTTGAGGCCCTCCCACGGAAATCCACAAGGATTTCCAGTGAGCCCCTAGGTCGAAGGGGAAGGGTGCATGAGCCCGGGTATGGGACAAGGGCGCCCCTTCCTTCCCCCCGCGCTTGACTAACCACCAAGGTAAGAACAACTTGGTGTAAATGGAATGGTTGAGTCAAATGTGGCAAGTTAACGCTATGTATGTGTGAATGAGCCACTTGGAGGGGAGTTGGAGTCGTGGACGCATCCAAGACGTAGGGGTGCTGATTGGAAGGAGCGCTGCGTACGGTATGTGCACTACACCCTCTTTTAGGACCACGAGTAGTAAATAGGACCAACTTGTATGTGGTGACCGCACTAGGGCTACGAAACCCTGATTTCCCACTTGAGCGGTGGGGAACGCTTGCCTTAGAACCTCTAGGTTGGGCCAACCACGAAATTGCATGCAACGAATAGTGCACTAACAAGTGGATTGGCTGGAGTTGCTTCAAGGTAAGTTATCCCCCTCTAAAAACGTTGTATGCGATCCATGGGTTGTCCTTAGAATCGTTAGATGCGGTAGGTCCACGGTCGACTTCAACTAACGGTGACAGGGTGGCTGGAGATGCATCAAGGTATGTCTCCTTCAAGGTGATAACATAGTATACACACATTGTGCATGCCGTCCCGTGATTGTGTCGTTTTCCTCCTAGTGGGTAATGCCTAGTTCAAGGAGGTAAAAGGTGGAAAGGGGATACCGAGGATACCAGGGAACACCACTTTTTATCAAATTGAGGCCTAGGTCAGCCCCACAGTAAGGATTTGTACCGTGTGGCGCCTGTTGAGGGACAACTTTCCAACGGAGTGATGCTCGTGAAGACATCCCTCAATTCGGTTAGCTTTTTGTCGTTGCCCTTGAAGGGTAGTCCTTAATAGGATTCTTCGGCGGCTTCATCGAGCTAAAACTCCACCACTAAGAAATTTTTGGGTCTTGGTCTTGAGTCAGTCCATCCTCGTGATAGAATTGGAAGTAGGAGTGTTAGAAACATCCACTCACCGATCGAACTAGGCCGTGCTTCGTGTAGATCCACCCTCGGTCTCAAAAACTTGGACGGGAAGCCTTCTGGAGGACATGACAACCAACAACAAGCCACTGGACCCTACCCTTGGATCCTAGAGTAGATGTCCCGTGCCACAAGGTCTCAACGACCTTCCCTCATACCACAGTGGGAATTGGCGAGTGAAAGAAGGAGTAGGTCTAGGGAACTCATGGAGGACACGGCAGAGGGGTTCTTGGAGGTACAACTTGAGGCCTTACCAGCTCCCTTCCTTCCCTTCCCTCCCTCTTTTCCTTCCACTTCAATTGATCCGGTGAACGCCACCAACATCACTAGTCCACGAGGCACCACCTCAGCCCCTACCATGGCCTGTGGAGGACCACCCCCGGTACGGCCTCCCATTAATCCCTTGGTTCAGCCAAGGGGTTTACCCATCTTAGTGCCCGAGGGGTTGCAAGCAGCGCCTATGCCACCCAATTTGCCCACTTTTAGAGGAACCAAAGATGAAGACCCCTCCGTACACGTGGAACGTTTTCTAGAGCTCCTCACGACGTGTCTCATCACCAACACTGGTTATTTCCTAGTGTGGTTCTCGTGTACCCTGAAGGACGCCGCTTACGAGTGGTATAGGAATCACCCCCCTGGTACCTTTGAGGATTGGGATAGCCTCATGAGGGCCTTTTTGGAGCACTTTAGACCCGAGGTAGGTCAAAGTAATGCCCTCACAGCCCTAGCCGCGCTACGCCAAGGACCAGGGGAGGAGATCACGACCTACATTAGGAGGTTTGAGCTGGTGGTTACAAGGTTCGTGGGGAACCTCCTCACCAATGACACCCTAACCCAATTCTTCATTCAAGGGTTCAACAATGAGGGAACCATTAGGGAGATTTTGAAGGTCCGCCCCACATCGTTAGACGCTGCCAAGGCGCAAGCAAGGCTCATAGAGCAAGTCGATCGAGACCAAGAGCGTATGTGGAGGAAGGAAGAGCACCACATCCCTAGTTTTATACCTATCCACGCCAAGGGCAAAGTACCAACCCCAGAACCCAACTCAGGAGGTCCGGTTGCCCAAGTCCCCATGTGGAACTACTATGCTCCACCCTTGAACGTTAGGCCACCAGTAGCCCTCCCCGAACTCACCTATCACGAAGAGCGGGGCACATGGAAGGAGGAAATGAAGAACGAAATCCTCCAAGGCCAGCAAGGTTTCCAGGACCAATTAGCCCAACAAATCAAGGCCATGCAAGACCAAATGGCCTTGTTAATTAAAAACCAAGTCCCTAACCCCACACCCCCACCCATAGAGTCCGGTAGACATGCCTCGGGCCTATGGTGCACTCAATGTGGCCAACCGGGGCACACTAGTCCCTTCTGCACCACCCCAGTGGCGGCACCGCAGTACCAGGTCGCTCAACCCCCGTATGTGCCTCCCTATAGGAATCAACCACCGGTGGCAATCAACTATGGCCCGGAAGGCTATACGCCACCAAACCAAGGTTATGGGGGGCCTCCGCGACCACGGCATGAAATCCATCACGCTTGTGGCAAGAGACACGCACCTGGGCAGTGTTGGGTCGAAAGTGGAGTAGTATGTGGTAACTGTGGGGGTAATCACCCTACCCAAGTGTGTCGACGACCAGATAAGGTGATCCCCATGCCTTCTCCACCGGGAAACTACCCTCAGCAGGCTCAAGACCATTTGAGAGGTGCACGTAACCCCACCACCGATAATACTCTTAGGCCACCTAGCCTCTACTATGACTACAACAATAACCGCCAAAATCAAGCCTCCCCAATGGGGGTTAGTACCAAGGACGGTTACATCCCTTTGAACCAAGGGCAGAACCAAGGTGGCCAACAAAACCAAGGTGGCCAACAAAACCATGGAGGACAACAGAATCACGGGGGCCAACAGAACCAGGGGCCATAGGATGTGCGATATGCCACAATGTCAAGTGACATCGTGTCAACACACGGCCCTTCCCTCACAGAGCTCAACGTCGTTTTTCACGAAGTTAGTACAACCAAGGAAACAAAGACTTGTGAATTGCCCACATTGGCAGTTCAGACTCGGTCTAACCGACGGGAGCCTAAGTACTCTAGCCTCCCTCCACCTATACCAGAAGAGGGTGAGACTTCATAGGAAGACTCACCTCACTTCTCTGACCTAAACGACACCACCAAAGAGGCGGTGGAAGGTACTAAACGGGCCAACTTGAGGTCCTCCCACGGAACACCTAGGCCACGAGCACCATTGTCCACTTCCCCAGAACCATGGGAAGGTCCCCCGGTCCCTAGCCCTGAATTGAACACATTCCCACACATCGAGCAAAACGTGGGAGAAGGGCCTTACGATTTATGGGCGGATTTGAGTCGTCTTAAGGCGGACATCACCATAGTCCAACTATTGGAGGTATCCCCACCCATGAGGAAAGTCCTTAGGTCGGGCACCCCAGTGAAGCGGAGGCCTAAAGCAAAGGTTAGGTTGGCGGCTCGTGTAAAATCCGCACACCCCAATATCGAATTCAAGGCGGTTCAAATTGAGGTCTCAATAGTGGATAAGGTGGTACCCAACGTACTAGTCGACGGTGGTAGTGGTTTGAACATCATGCCCCTCTCAACCATGGAGAAATTGGGTCTAGACATCACGGAACCGTCACCATACATCATCATCATGGCTAATCAAAGCTCGGGGGCACCGTTAGGCCAAATTAGTGGTTGTAAAATCACCACGGGGGGTGTAGAGTATTCCCTCACCTTCCAAGTCATTCGAATGCACTCCAACAAGGAGGCATACCCCTTGCTACTAGGTAGGCCTTGGTTGCGAATTGCCAATGCCACGGTAGAATGGGGAGGGCCGAAACCCAACATCACCTACGGGCCCCCTGAGAACCCCACTACGGTCCACATCCAACCGAGTAGGCTAGGGCTATGCCATGGTTGTATGGGCTCTTCGGACGATGAGTCACAAGAGGTGTTGACAAAAGAACCCCCCAAGAGAGTGAGGTTCGCACCGCACAAGGCGGTCGATCGAGTCCACCCCTCGAGGGCCAATGAGATGCCATGCAAAAGCATGGGACCGGGCCTTTATGAGTGGGTTTCCACCGGGGAATTTGTGGATTGGTTGAGGGAGCACCCCACCTCGAGCACAGATGAAGCCATATCTGTGCATTTCATGCACAGTGAGCTCATTGGAATGGAAACCGGGTTGGAGCTTAGCCTAGTTCCTCTTCTAGATGACCTAGAACCTGCAGCAGCGTTTGGACTAGATATCGATGGCACCCTAGGGACGGAGTTGGAGGTGTTAATCGATGAGGGCCCCCTCAACCCATCTCTCCACTTTAGGAGGACATCCACCGGTATTCTAGCAAGCGATTCGGGAGCAACGTACCCCCAAGTTCCAAATGATTGGTACAAGGGCCCTACCCAACAACCGCACGTACATCACGATGATTGGAAGTTGATGGTCGTCTCTCAGGAGGGAGGAGAAGAGCGTAGGATAAAAGTGGGAATTGGGTTGACCGAGGAGGAGATGGTAAACTACAGATCATTGGTGGTCGAGTTTCGGGACATCTTTGCATGGTCGTACAAGGACCTCAAGAGCATTTCCCCGGCGGTGACACAACATCACATTCCTCTTCTCCCCGGCACTACTCCCATTAGACAAAAGGAGCGGCGTATGCATCCTAACCTACAGCTCATTGTCAAAGCTGAATTGGAGAAGCTACTCCAGGCGGGGTTCATTAAACCCGTGGAGATATCCGATTGGGTCTCCCCCATGGTATTGGTCAAAAAGAAAAATGGGAAGCTACGGGTGTGCATTGACTGTAGGAAACTCAACCACCACACCCAAAAAGATCACTTCCCCTTGCCATTTATGAACACCATCTTAGAGGAGGTAGGCGGTCATGAGCTTTACACGTTTATGGATGGCTACTCGGGTTATAATCAAATCTCCATTGCCCCCGAGGACTACCATAAGACCGCTTTCACGACCCCATGGGGCACATTCATCTATTTGGTCATGCCTTTTGGGCTTTGCAATGCCCCCTCCGCATTTCAGAGGGCCATGACCTATGCCTTCTCAGACCTCTTATACAAGTCAATGACGGTGTTCATTGATGATTTTAGCACCCAGTCCACAAAGGACAAGCACCTGGCATGTGTGAGGCAAAGCTTTGAACGATGCAGGCGCACCAGCATCGCTCTCAACCCCGAGAAGATCTTCCTCGCCGTAGAAAAGGGGGTCTTGCTAGGATTCGTGGTCTCTAAGGAGGGTAGAGAGCCGGACCCCGACAAGGTAAAGGTTATTGTGGAGTTACAATCCCCCACCAATGTCAAGGAGATACAGAAAACCCTAGGGCACATAGGGTGGTACCGGGAGGTTATCCATGACTATGCCACGAAGTCCATGCCCATTACTCGACTTATCCAAAAGAATGTAAAATTCGAGTGGACTCCCCATTGCCAAGAGGCCTTCAACGTCTTGAAAGAGGAATTAACCACCTACCCGGTTTTGAGACCCCCGAATTGGGAATTGCCCTTCCACATCTTTTGTGACGCCTCGGCAGTGGCTGTAGGGAGCACATTGTGCCAGCCGGTGGGCCTTAATGGCAAGGACCACCCCGTTGCCTTCGCAAGTAGGCAATTAAACCCCGCTGAAAAGAACTATACCACCACCGAACGTGAGTGCTTGGCAATGGTCTTTTCAGTCAAAAAATTTCGCCACTACTTGTTACTCAACCCTGTAGTGTTCTACGTGGATCACATGGCCATCAAGTACCTTGTCAACAAGGCGGACTTGAGTGGTCGTTTAGCAAGGTGGGTCGTACTTTTAGAGGAGTTTGACTACACGGTGGAATACCGCCCGGGGCGGATGCACCTTGAAGCGGATCATCTCTCGTGCCTCTCCGAGGAACCTGGTGTAATCCCCATTGATGAGGCCTTGAAAGACGAGGACTTGTTCAAAGTATCCTCCATTCCTTCATGGTACAATTTGGTGGCCGAATTCTTTACTACCCACCTTCTACCGGACTCATTGTCCAAAAACGAGCGTAGGAAAGTTCGCCTTCATAGCCGCCACTTTACTATAGTAGGGGGCAAATTGTACCGTCGAGGGGTCGACGGCTTGCTACGTCGATGTGTGACGCCCGTGGAAATCCCCACGATCCTCTCAGCCTGCCATGACAGTGCGTGTGGCGGACACTTCTCTGGGACCTTGACGGCCCAAAAGGTCCTTCGCGCGGGTTACTATTGGCCCACACTATTCCAAGACGCCCATGAGTACACCAAGCGATGCGACGCCTGTCAACGGTATGCCCGAAATGACCTTCGAATGAGCATGCCGCTACGCGTTTCCTTGCCCTTGGCCCCATTTGAGAAGTGGGGTATTGATTATGTGGGGGAGGTACACCCGAGCTCTTCTAGTGGGATGAAGCACATTGTGGTGGCAACCGAATATCTCACCAAGTGGGCCGAGGCTCGAGCCGTGAAAACCAATGATGCTAATCATGCGGCCAAGTTCTTGTTCGAGCAAATCATTACCCGGTTTGGTTGTCCCAAAATCCTCATTAGTGATAGGGGGAAGCATTTTTTGAACGAGATGATCGAGGCCATGACCACCCGGTTCAAGATCAATCATCGTAAGACCACCCCTTATCACCCTCAAACCAATGGGCATACCGAGCAAGTTAACCAAACCCTCGTGAATATTTTGAGGAAAACGGTCACCGATTCCAAGAGGGATTGGGACACGAAACTCCCCGCCGCATTATGGGCTTACCGAACCACCTTCAAGGTGACAACCCATGCTACTCCCTTCTCGTTGGTGTACGGCATTGAAGCCATTTTACCCATCGAGTTCGAGATCCCCTCTCTGCGAGTGGCCGTGACCGAACGATGGTCCATGGCCACGTCCTTAGCCGATCGGTTAGCGCGATTGGAGGAGCTCGACGAGATGCGCCGGTAGAGCGCCCAGAACATGGAAGCCATTCAACGAAGGAGGAAGATTGCCTTCGACAAACGGAACAAGGTCCGGTCATTGAGACCGGGAATGCTAGTCCTCCTTCAAGACGCAAGGAGATTGGATTTTCCGGGGAAGTTCGACGCCCTGTGGTTGGGACCCTATCTCGTGAAGGAGATCTTCCCCAACAACTCTATTCAACTTCAAACCCTGACGGTGAGGATTTTCCCACGAGAACATCGGGCAACCGGTGCAAGGAGTACAAGGTGTGATTTGTTCGCAACTATCACGATTGGGCCTCCAAATTTTGGTTGCAACCATGGGTCATTCAAACACAAAAAGTTAGAATTTGACCGTGTGCCCATGAGCAAGAGGGGTTCTATGCCTCTAAGAGTTGTCCCCGATGGCCGCCATGTGTGAGCCGCAAAAACGGCCCATGATGTTGAATGGACCGCGCATCGCGTCCATAAAGGTTAACTAGTAGTCAAAATGGGTTATCCCATTGGTTAGTTCATGGTTTTCGATTGGATTGACCAAATAGGCCTTCCGACCACTAAATCATTAGTGGGAGCCACATTGTGGTAACCGGGAGTTTATGAAGATAACCGAAAAAAATAAATAAATAGAAGAAAAAAATAAAATAATAATAATGGAGAAAACCAAAACAATAGAAAGGAGGAAAAATGGTGAGAAGGAGAAAAAGAGAAGAAAAAATTAAAGAGCCTCAAAGAAAAGGAAAAAAAAAAATAGTTTAAGAGACCCAAAGGCTTGGGGAAAACCCTCACCATCACTTGGCAAATTAGCCGTAACCCAAAACAAGGGGAATTCAATCTAGGCTAATTAGGTAGTTTTTGCATCGTTGAAATTATATTAGAAGCTCACTTATTGGAGATCATGCACACACATGTGGCATGGGATTAAAGTAGGTAATTTAGACTTCCTTGGTTAGTGGGACGCCCAATTGTGTTAAAAGCAAGGGTGGCAAGGAGTTAGTGTCATAGGTGAATAGGTTTTTTATTAAAAAGAGTCATTAATGGAAGGGCCAAAGGCGGCGGGAAACACCCATGGGAACGAAGGCGAGCTAGGCTGGGGGGTTACCCCTGGAGGTGCACCATTATTCGAATGTGGGAGAGTGGGGGTAGAGAGAGAGGACTGAGGAATGAGAGCCGGAAGCCCCGGCCACTGTGAGGACGAATTAGGTAACGAAGAGGAAGAGCAAGACAACACACGAAGGGGACGATCACAGCACACGAAGAGGAAGAGCAAGACGATTACAGCACACAAAGAGGAAGAGCAAGACAACACACGAAGAGGAAGAGCAAGACAACACACCAAGGCGACGATCACAACACACGAAGAGGAAGAGCAAGACAATCACAGCACACGAAGGGGACGATCACAGCACACGAAGAGGAAGAGCAAGACGATCACAGCACACGAAGAGGAAGAGCAAGACGATCACAGCACACGAAGGGGACGATCACAGCCCACGAAAAGGACGATCACAGCACACGAAGGGGAAGATCACAGCACACGAAGAGGAACAACAAGACGATCACAACACATGAAGGGGACGATCACATCACACGAAGGGGACGATCACAGCACACGAAGGGGACGATCACAACACATGAAGGGGACGATCACTGCACACGAAGAGGAAGAGCAAGACAGCACACGAAGGGGACGATCACAGCACACGAAGAGGAAGAGCAAGACAGCACACGAAGGGGACGATCACAGCACACGAAGAGGAAGAGCAAGACAGCACACGAAGGGGACGATCACAGCACACGAAGAGGAAGAGCAAGACGATCACATCACACGAAGGGGACGATTACAGCACACGAAGGGGACGATCACAGCACACGAAGGGGACGATCACAGCACACGAAGGGGACGATCACAGCACACGAAGGGGACGATCACAGCACACGAAGGGGACAATCACAGCACACGAAGGGGACGATCACAGCACACGAAGAGGAAGAGCAAGACAGCACATGAAGAGGACGATCACAGCACACGAAGAGGAAGAGCAAGAGAGCACACGAAGGGGACGATCACAGCACACGAAGAGGAAGAGCAAGACGATCACAGCACACGAAGAGGAAGAGCAAGACGATCACAGCACACGAAGGGGACGATCACAGCCCACGAAAAGGACGATCACAGCACACGAAGGGGAAGATCACAGCACACGAAGAGGAACAACAAGACGATCACAACACATGAAGGGGACGATCACATCACACGAAGGGGACGATCACAGCTCACGAAGGGGACGATCACAACACATGAAGGGGACGATCACTGCACACGAAGGGGACGATCACAGCACACGAAGGAGACGATCACTGCACACGAAGGGGACGATCACAGCACACGAAGGAGACGATCACAGCACACGAAGAGGAAGAGCAAGACAGCACACGAAGGGGACGATCACAGCACACGAAGAGGAAGAGCAAGACAGCACACGAAGGGGACGATCACATCACACGAAGAGGAAGAGCAAGACGATCACATCACACGAAGGGGACGATTACAGCACACGAAGGGGACGATCACAGCACACGAAGGGGACGATCACAGCACACAAAGGGGACGATCACAGCACACGAAGGGGACGATCACAGCACACGAAGGGGACAATCACAGCACACGAAGGGGACGATCACAGCACACGAAGAGGAAGAGCAAGACAGCACACGAAGAGGACGATCACAGCACACGAAGAGGAAGAGCAAGAGAGCACACGAAGGGGACGATCACAGCACACGAAGAAGAAGAGCAAGACGATCACAACACACGAAGAGGAAGAGCAAGACAGCACACGAAGGGGACGATCACTGCACACGAAGAGGAAGAGCAAGACGATCACAGCACGCGAAGAGGAAGAGCAAGACAGCACACGAAGGGGACGATCACAGCACACGAAGAGGAAGAGCAAGACAGCACACGAAGGGGACGATCACAGCACACGAAGAGGAAGAGCAAGACAGCACACGAACGGGACGATCACAGCACACGAAGAGGAAGAGCAAGACGATCACATCACACGAAGGGGACGATCACAGCACACGAAGGGGACGATCACAACACACGAAGGGGACGATTACAGCACACGAAGGGGACGATCACAGCACACGAAGAGGACGATCACAGCACACGAAGGGGACGATCACAGCACACGAAGAGGAAGAGCAAAACGATCACAGCACATGAAGAGGAAGAGCAAGACAGCACACGAAGGGGACGATCAGAGCACACGAAGAGGAAGAGCAAGACGATCACAGCACACGAAGAGGAAGAGCAAGACAACACACGAAGGGGACGATCACAGCACACGAAGAGGAAGAGCAAGACAGCACACGAAGGGGACGATCACAGCACACGAAGAGGAAGAGCAAGACAGCACACGAAGGGGACGATTACAGCACACGAAGAGGAAGAGCAAGACAGCAGATGAAGGGGATGATCACGAAGCAAGGAAGGAGGGTGAATTGAATTAAATCAGGGAGCCCCTTCCCTTTCCCGGCTAGTAGTCAATGTTTTGTGTGCATGAGGGAAACCTAATTTTTGAAATACAACAAATCTACGCGGAAGCGCTGCCGATTTTTTGCTAAGATTAGGGTTTGTTATAGATTCAACTAAACAACCGGTTAAGGATCAGTAGTAAGTAACTCAGCTGGAGGTCATACTTAACAAGACTGACGCAGATTAATTATGTGGAGGGAAGTAGTATATGCGTGAATATGTGATGCATGACCTTGAGTAAAATCATATGTTGAGCATGTACTGCTGGTCGTCGGTTATGAGTTCATGGTTGGGTTGTATGGTTGATTGAGGGCTGCCATCTTGTTAAGCAAGAAAAACTAATAATAATACAAAAAAACAAACGTAAAAACGGAGTTATAATCACGAAGATAGTGAGTAATTAAGCTTAACATAAAAAGAGGAGCCTGTCTGCTGTCGACTGGTTCCAGGGTCCCACCTAAGTCTGAACCTGATCACTAAGGGTCTACTGAAGTTCGTAATGCTGAATTGAACCCATAGGTGGTGAAAACGTTGGATTCGGAGCCCTAGAGCAAAAGTTACCTTCGTTCAAAGGTAGACTCAATCAAAGGGCTGGATTAAATCACCGCCTCACTAATCAACCAAAAGGAACCTAAGTACGTATGAAAGGTGTAACCATGCTTGCATAAGTTGGTTGTGAATGGGCTGAGGATTGATCACACAAGGGACTAGGCCCATATTAGGATCTTGTGTTCAAGATAGGCCACCCTTTAGGGGCGGTTTATTTGGCTCACAGATGTCTATGAAACATTGTTGACTGACAAAGTTGTGCGCTTCCACCATGTGCTTAGAATTTCCCAGGACGGAATGATCACCATGTTTCAGCCACAATTTCCACAAACAAAAGAAGAAACTCACCTTCGAAGCGAGGACAAGTCTACCTCGCAAATCCACGGTCTGTGAGCAAAAGATGTCAATGTACTCTGCACAAATCTGGAGGTAAGTCTCAGTGCCTAGTGTACGTTCTCTGTTCACATCCGGAGATTCACGTAAGCGTCTCAAACATTCCCTAACCTTGCCTTGACATATCCTTTGGGCCGAAGCCCAATTCTGTCTGTCTTTGCGATCAACATCTTCATGTTTCAGTCCATGTTCGTCAGCTGTAAAGCGGTTATATACTAACCCTAAATGTTCATGCGTACAAACATCCCCGCCCAGTTGCAAAACACGCACGGCTGAAAGTAGAGGGTTAATTAATTTTTTACCATTGTGTATATAATCTTGGTCGTGTAGGCCACGTGCATTTCCGAAGTCATCAAGTGAAGCTGTCAAATTCAAACCCTCCCAATTGACACTCAGACGATTTCCTAGACTAGATCGGTAGTCTTGCAGCATTAGCTGCCTTTTGCGAGAGTCGCCGTCGCTTGAATGTCTGACAATAGGCCCCACAGCAGAGAGACATTCCTTTGCCCACAGTTCGTCAACAACATCCCATTGTCTCCTTACCCACTCCGAATCAAAGCAGTTACACGTACAGCATGCAATCAAGACAAGACGAGGTAATTTCTCATGCATAGGATTCACAACAATGACTCGAGCAAATCCCCCTACCTTGTTACATCTGAATGAGTGCAGAATTTTATTGTACCCCTCCTCTCCGGATCCAACAACAAGTTTGAAACTGGAAACACATACGTGACTCTCACTTGGAACACAAAACCCTGCCAAACTATCCCATTTCGGCTCATAAGCAACTCGACCCCTAACCTTTGTCTCGTCCTCAGCTAGTATTACAGGAACTAGTCCCGTAAATCCATGAGCCAGCTTTGCGTTCTTATAAATCTCCGCAACAGCTGCAAAAATTTCAGAGTGCTCACCAGGTATGAACTGTACCCCTTTTTTGTGATCCCTCTTAATAGTACCGTAATTAGGTCCTAAGTAATTCAGGCTAAAAACATCACACATTCTCTTACCTCCGTATACCTTCATCACCTGAGCATACGATTTAGTATTATCGCTATATCGATTCCCTCGACTATCACGGTTCAAATTCTGAGCAACGTCTTTCATAAAGTCCCATAACGCACCTCTACCGCCGAAGGCACCAGTTCTATGTGCATTCAAAATATTATTACAGAACTTTAACAGATTGTGTTCAGAAGATGACTCTTTCGCCATCTCCTTCAGAGTTGGCTGCTTCACCTTCACCTGTACTATTCTAGCTCTTGCAGACCAGTGGTTTAGTTTTTCTAACCTCAACTTCTTCCTCATGTCTCTGCCATGACGAACAAGCTCGGCAACGGTCAAGTACCCAACTCTCCTACCACCGCATGTAGTCCTACTGCCCTTTTCAGTGATAGCACGATCCTCTCTGACCACCCTCTTCTTGAAGTCATTTTCTTGTGGTATCTGAGCGCACATCGAGCATGTGAGGTCCAGAAACCCTTTCCCATCAGTACAGAATCTAACACATTCAGCATGTCGAAACGCACCACTAACCTTTACTACCTGCTCACCAACGATCAAAGACGCCAAAAGATGAGGTTCACTAAACCAAAGAGCCCCTCTCATCTGATCCACTAACAAACCTCTCACAGCATATGACAAACCGTTGTAAATTGAATGCGAAGCCCGAAAACCCCAACACATTAACCCCTTCACAGCATTCGCATCCAAAGCCTCGGTTAAATACGTACCTCCATTGCTGCCCCCTGAATTACCACTGAACCATGAATGCAGGTCTCGCTGATTCGAGTGAGCACTTGTGCTTGAAGACCTACTTGGCCTCCCACGCCTCCCCGAAAGCAAGGCAGCTGATTTTGCCAACAGGTTCTGCGCTTCGTCAACGGCCATCATGTGCTTCGATCCTCCGAAGTGGTTGCGCAAATTCGCCTCGAGATTTCTCTTAGGGGGGCACAGGTTCAACAATTCCTTGTAGTAGGGGCACTTAACTTTGAACCAGAAACTTTTAGGGTTTGGGGTTTCGATGTTACCGACGACTGAGAAAGGCTGCACACCAACGTCCAGCCCCTGATTCACCTCCTCTATTATCGAAATCCCCTCCAAGATCAGTTCCTTGTGCCTGGACGGAGATAACGGTACAGATTTTCCCTTTGTTGCAACGGATGCGGGGTGGTCAAAGAAATTTACGTTGTGCTTCCGGCACCAGTTCTTCACATGTTGGGTACTGGGGAGGTGACTGGACTTGAAATTTGAGAACAGGTTCGCAACAGTAGTGTTGCTGTGATTTCCGCTGTCACCACCACATTCTTTACGGCATTCCAAACAGTAAACCTTGACGATCCCTACACCATCTTGATCCCACGACTTCAACACCCAATCGTTGTCGTCTAGCGACACATCCTTCAAATCCTTCCTCAATCTCTCAGCCTGCCTTAGGTACCGGTCCATGACGTCTTTGGGAATCAAAACAAATTTCCAGCATACCTCATTTTCTTCGGTTCCATTATCTTCGCCGCTAACCCTAGAGGACCCTAGAGGCTCCACCGACACTTCGACTGTAGGATCTGGATCACCTGAATTTATATACGACTCCACCGCAGGCTCCAGTTGACGGTGTGTTTCTGCCTCCAACCTCCTCCGCTTGGCTGGAGCAGGGTTGCCATCCCCTACAGGTATTACATGCACCTCCTCCAAGATGTTGTTCAATGCCTCGATTTTCTGCCGAATCTTGCAATTGTCTTCAACATCCCAGAATTCGAAAGGCCAGTCCAACACCTTTGCGGACTCTAGCCTCTCCCGTAATGAGGCATACGATTGACCGTCGCCAACCTTCACCTTCCCGAAATATTCAGCATCCGCATCCTCGTCTTCCTTCGTCCACAGCTTAATGTGTCTCTCCCTCGGCGCAGCCATCAACCCACAAAAAACCCTGAGGTACAAGGATCACGCGAACCCTAAACCTGAACCTGCAAGACCTCGAATACCCTGATCTGAAAGGAGCTATGAACCCGATGCGCACAGAGAAAACCGAAGACAAGAACGCCGTGCTCGTTGTTCAGCAAAAGAAGTGAAATACCGAGCGCAAAAGAAGTGAACTACCGCAAACCCGAGCGCAAACCCTACCCACAAAAACCACAACTACGAGCAAAAGCAACATGCACAGGAAATTGGATCAGCCACTGTGAAGAGCGCCAAACCCTAGAGAGACAAATTTCATTGGCGGCAAAATATCACCTTTTCTTTTCATCCACGATCGACAAACGTTACTTTCTCTTTTTCATCCATCTGAGCACAGTAATGGACTCTAAATAAAATTATTCTATAATTTCTTTATCCTATAGGGTATTTTAGTAAAAAAAATTTAAATATGACACTTTCTTTACCACTCTATCTTACTTATAATTTAGTATCCATTGATTTTTACACCCTATATTACCTCCAAGTTTTTTCTAATTTTTTGACACCATGAATTAATACCTCCCTATATTATGCCGCACGTTGTTTGCTAAAAAATTCTAAGTGACCCCCCCGAGGATCCGATCAGTCGCCGGCAACCCCGCACCGACTACGAGGCGACCGGTAGTAAAAGAGGTAAAAAAAATTTAAATAAAAACCTCTATGTTACAAATGTCTGGCGGAGCTCTTGTACGGACGTCCCATCCCGTCTCTCCCATTTGTGCGAATATTCAAATGATCAATTGTTGTTTGGCTATTTTTCAAAGGCATCAAGTTCTTGGAGTGGTAGGGCCTCGACATCATCCAACTACTAGGGTCACTCCTCCACCCTAAGCCATCCAAAGGACCATGGTTGTAGCTAAAATCAATATAGTCCATGCTTCCAAATGGATGGCATATGAACACGTTTCTTGAGCATCCGTACTAAGGCAATCATATCTTGCCTTACGGGATCAATAACCTAGTTCTCAAACCCTATTTGTAAATAAAGAATCCAAAACTTGATGAATGTTGCTTCCATCGCTAAATGTAAATTCCTTTGCTGTCACCTCTATATTTAGATTACAAAAGACTACATGCTCCATAGGCCTTGCTTTCACAGTTTGAATTTGTACTACAAACCCCCTATCAGCACCAAAAGCCCCGATACCAACATTAAAAGCCCCTTTGTTGGCACCGGCAGCCCCTATGATGGCACTGACAGCCCCCATGTTGGCACCTGCAGCCTCCATGCCGGCACCGGCAGCCCTATGCGGGTACCAACAATCTTGGTCGGCAAGCAACAAAAACATTGAGAGTACATGCAGATATCAACTTGGAGTTGCCAGATATTGAAATGACAACCAAATCAAAGATGTTACTTGAAGAACCTTTAATCCAAATGCAAGTGCCATGAGGTTTCTTGAAAATATTCTCGAGAAAGTGCCGGTGCCGGCGGCCCCCTTAGAGCGCACTCTTGAGAATTTGATGCAATTTTTGAAATGGTGTGGCACATTAGCAATGGAGCTTGGATGAGAGAGTTATGCGTGAATGAAGTTTTGTGGTGACACACCACATACTTCATTTGCACATAATACACTCTTTGAAGCTCAATTCCTAACATACGACGTCATTTGAAAAAGTGCGTCACAAGCTCTGTAGTTAGGTTTAAATTAAATAGAATCTTCATTTACTACCAAGGGGTTGCCGCTAAAGGCACCCCTTTGGAATGAGCCTTAAAGTTTCTTGTAAGCACTTCCAAAGGAGTGCTAGTCCTAGCCGCCCTCTAGAGCACACCCTTGAGAATTTGATGCGATTTCTAAAATGGTGTGGCACATTAGAAATAGATATTGAATGAGAAAGTAATGTTTGAATGAAGTTTGTGTTGACATACTTCATCCGCACGTGACACACTTGTCGTACGACGAATTTTCAAAAAAAACTTAGTCAATTAATTAGGAATGTTAAATTTGAACAAAATAGATAAGTATGGGGGTTAGTGCTAAACTAGTGTTAGTCCGTAGTAAAATCAGGGTTAGAGAGATAAGGGATTATTTGGAAATCTTTAAAATAAATAAAAAAGAGTAAAAGCCTGAGTAAGAGCCCGAGAATTTCGAGGAGCACACCAAGAGTAACCAACTCGGACGGAGCTCGGAGGGAGTTGGAAAGCCAGCTGGGAAGCATTACCAGAAAGAACCCCGAAGAAGCTCAGAAAGAGCCAGAGAGCAGCGAGGCGAGCCTCGACTCCAGACAGCGGAGAGCCAACAGCGAGGCGAGCTCAGAGCCCGGACAACGGAGAGAAACCAGCAAGGCAAGCTCAGAGCCCGGACAGCGGAGAGCTAGTAGTCATGCAAGCCCGCAACCCAGACAACGAAGAGAAACCAGCAATACGAGCTTAGAGCCTGGACAACGAGAGCCAATAGTGAGGCGAGCCCGGAGCCCGGACAACGGAGAGAAACTAACGAGGCGAGCTCAGAGCCCGGACATCGGAGAGCCAGCAGTGAGGAAAGCCCAGAGCCCAGACAACAGAGAGAAACCAGCAAGGCAAGCTCGGAGCCCGACATTGGAGAGCCAGCAGCGAGGCGAGCCCGAAGCTCGGACATTGGAGAACCAATAGCGAGGCGAGCATGGAGCCCAGACAACGGAGAGAGAGTAGCGAGGCAAGCCCAGAGCCCAAATAGCGGAGAGCCAGCAGCAAGGCGAGCTTGGAGCGACTCCAGCTCGGAAAGCCCGGAGCTTAAGGGAGCAAAGCAAGAACTTGGAAGAGCACAACCCGGAACCGAATCTGGAGTCGACACTCACAGACAGGAGGCACTCACAGCTCGGAGGCACAAGACTGCAAGCCCTGAAGCAAGATGTAGCCCGTAAAGAAGAAGGCAAGGCACCACCGCAATTGCCAAATGGCGACCGGTCCCTCTTCAAATCAAACACCTTCTATGAGGAAGGATATTGCCCCGGTCATACTGTGGGAGTCTAAAACTCCCACTTGGTTGCCCCTACCAAAAAAATTAGTTAAAAAAGGATTTTTAGTCTTAATTAACTAGAAAAGTAGTTAGTGTGGTGTGGAATTAGATTAGATAGCGGATAGTGAAAATAGGAAAATGCTTAAGTAGTTAATTAGGTTTATAGTGGTGATAAAACCGGGTCTTAAAATCACTACTTTAGGTCCCGGAAAACAATTTCAAAAAAGTCCCAGAAGAGATCCCGGGATGTAATTCTAAAATCACTACTTAAACTAGATTAACAAGTTAAGTTTAGGAGGTAGTTAGAAGTAGTTTAGATCTTCTAGACGCTAATTCTTGTTTGAAAGAATTAGTACTTAGTTGTAGGAAGAAAAGGAAAGACAAAAAGAAAAGAAAAAATAAAATAAAATAAATTTAATTTTATCGCCCGGGCGGATTCAGGTACCAGCCGGGCCGAGTCTCGGCAACCAAGGGTCGGGCCTTGGAAGCCTGTCGGACCTTGGCAGCCCTCCGACCGGGCCTTGGCCACCCGGGCATTGACCCGGGCCCTAGCCAAGTGGACCGGGGGCCAACTGGTCGGGAAAGAGCCTAACCCCCGACCCCCGACTCCAAACCTTCAATTTCTCCCTGCGCCGCAGTTGACCTCTCTGCCGCAGCTCTCCAGCCCCCCTCTTCACGCCCAAAAACCCCCCCTACTAGTTCTTAATTCTCTCTCTCTCTCTCTTTCCCTCTTCCTCTTAGTTGTTCTTGCTCCCTAGTGTAGCACTATATTTTTGGAATTATGGTTTCAAGGAAGAAGAAGAGAATGTACAAGCTGGGGTTTCAGAGAAGAAGAGAGAAGATTTGAAGAGGAGGTGGTGCAACTAGGGTTTGAAGAGGACGTGCCTTTCTGAATAAGTTGGTGGAGATTCCTAGGATTTAGTAGTGGTGCAGATTCCTAGGGTTTTTGAAGGTGGAAGAGATTTGTGGCCAAGGCGAGAAGATAAAAGAGATAAAAAAGGAGGTTATGCCATATTTAACTATTTCTGGACTATGAGGTGAATTTTGGACTAAGGACTAAAAGATAGATCCGGAGATGTGCCTCATAAAAGATAGTGAAGCATAAAAGCCGAGGAGTTTAGAGTACAATTCAAGCATTAAATGCAT
Source organism: Bryoerythrophyllum caledonicum (assembly GCA_963971425.1). NCBI lineage: Eukaryota > Viridiplantae > Streptophyta > Bryopsida > Pottiales > Pottiaceae > Bryoerythrophyllum > Bryoerythrophyllum caledonicum. The sequence goes on along the minus strand of OZ020521.1, from coordinate 18,165,817 downwards.
CACCAATGACACTTATGAAGGAAGAAATGGCTAGAGCGACCAAATTTGAATTTAGACAATACGTGAGTCCGCAGCATGCAGCCGGATATCTCCGGGTAAATATCAAGGTGGAATTCAGAAGAAGAACCGAGTCCTGAGAATAAAAATTGATGGACATACTATACATCACAAATGTGTGGTTGGAAAAAATGTGGTAGAAAAAATTGGGACAAAGCTGCGGACAGAAAATACTCGCAATTGATAGAACATGCAACCGGATATCTCCGGATGAAATCAGAGTAAGAGTCCAATACTAAACTGTTTCATTATAAAAAAGTGTCATACAATAAATGAGGGGTGGCCGTTGCTAAGAGGCGCGTGTAATCTATGGAAAATCGATTCAACTATTCTAATTTAAGTGCTTTACAGATGCCAGGGTTGTCATAACGGACGGGTTGAGGTGATCGGACGGGACAACCGGACGGGCGGTCCGGACGGCACGAACGAACGGTTCGGACGGATTGCCCAAAGTGCGCCCAGTAATTTTTGGCAAGTAAGAAATTTTTACTGTGATCGCCACGTCACATACGGACGTGTCACGCCACCGTGGCACTAGGGCGGGGACGTCTCCCTGAAGGGCGGGGACGTCACAATGAGGGGCGGAGACGCCTCCGCTGGGGCGGGGACGTCTACGCCCCTCATGTAGGCGTCCACGCCCCTGCATCATTGAGCGGATAGGCCTTAATGTCTGGAAGCAAAATCTGTTTATTACATTAAAAAGTAATACGATAAAACAACAATTCCCTAATCCCATACTTCCAAACCAAGTAATATCTTGTAGTTATCTAAGAAACCTTTTTCTCTCCTAGCTTCTTCTATGAATTATCACAACTCTCTTGATTTCGCATACATATATGTAGTTACTTTTCTTGTCCTTTAATTATTCAAACGGCCCGATCTGCGCACTCCTTCGGTGGACGGGCCACCCATAACTGCATCTTGAAGGACGATATCATCATCATCTGGTGCCTCATCGCAATCTGGACGGTTGTCATCATCAGCTCCTTCACCGCTCTTATCTGAGAATTCTCCATTGCTATTATCCGTAGTCCAAAAGCCCTCTATTTCAGAGTTGTCATTGCGAAGCTCGACGACTGTTTCACCATCGCAACGCGAGCGTCTGAATATCTTTTGTCGATGTGCGTGAAGATCATCGCCGTCGGAATTTATGGTTGGGCCGCTGGTTGGACGAATTTCTCGATTCGGAACAACAAACGCCGGAGTTGTTGAAGAGCGTCCTGGAACATACGTGTCCAAAAACGGTTGTACAACCACGTTCGGATCTCGTGCCCCTATTCCAAGGAGGGGACGTCTACGATGCCTTGAGGAGGATGCTTCGCCGTTGTTTCTTCCTTCACGGCCTCTAGCCGCTCCACGGCCTCTAGACCCTCCACGAGCATTAGTCCTTGCACTCGGTTGTATATATTGACCCTTTGGATGAAGAGGCATCCTTGTAGCGGCCAAAGGGGGTCTGCCATTTCTGGTAGTAGTAGCGGAAGTGTTTAGACCCATCCCCTCAACGCCTACACTTTGTTCAAAAGGTCCATACATGGCATTCGCCGTTCTAGGAGAAGAGGAATTCCGGGAAGGCGGCGTTGGTATATTCTGGTCATTGATAACCGTAGGCAACACCACAACCGGAGATGGTTGTGGCTCAAGGTCCTCTGTGAATGCAAAAGCATCATCGGGGTCTACATATTCCGGGTCAAAATGCTTTCGTTGATTAACAACCCTTTCATTTCTTCGAGTCGTCCCTACAATTGTTGTGTTTACAACATTTGCGTTAGAGTCTCCTTGAATGACTCTAGTGCTATGAAATGATGCACCCATTCCAATAGGGCTCTCTTGGCCATACCGGTTTTCAACCGATGCTTGGTTGTTTCGAGTCGCAATATTTACTGCGTTCTCTCCCGCTCCGTTGTTGTCGCCATCTCCATTTCCACCACCATAGTCTGATGGGGAATTGTCCTCGTCGCGAACATTCCCGACATTGCCCCCCCCCCCCGTTTCAGGCTCTTCAAGGTTAGTCACATTTGGGATGTCGCTCTCTGAGGAAGTAGACAAAGGTTGCACTTCATGAATGCCCTCATTTTGATGAAAATGAGGCGAAGGACTGCGACGAGGACTTTGATTCCAAGGTCCCCAACGACCTTGAGCCAATTCTTCTTCCACATCGTCATCATCTCCGTAATAGTTTCTCGTTTCCTCAAGATGATCGGCGCCTTCCGCCCAAAGATTAGGGTGTCCACGGTACTCCAGCGGAGTGCGGGGAGTTGCCATATTGTGCTCCTCCTCTTCTTCGGCTATCAACACATCAAATTCACGATTAGGTTCACCCACCGGGACCGGCCCTAGGGCATTTGGGTCGGAATCCTCCGAGTAAATATTCGCATCGTACCATCGAACAGGATTGGCCCCCGGTCTTTGTTGAAGGCATCGGCTATTGGTATAAATATACACCAATGACGCAGCCTTTTCTGCCGCAAATCGATTTCGGCTCTCGTTGCGGACAAACGAGTACATACTCCAATTTCGTTCGCAAGAGCTAGCTGAACACGTAAGGGCTAGAATACGAACAGCTATTTTAGACAATGCCTTGTCTGCGATCCTGGCCCACCATTGGTGGAGTTGAAGCTTTGTCTGGCGGATGTCAGATGCCTCGGTAGGGCCATATGGTCATGTGCCCTCCTCGTACTGTGTTAACTCATATTGGACGTCCTCATATGAGACTTCCAATACCTCCATCATTTTGCGAACAACCCGATTCAATGCTCTTTGTGCGATTCCGTCAGCCCTAAGCGCCACATTATCCTTGAGGTACGGATTCAAAAGAGCCCCGGCGTAGTGAACATCGGTAAAAACCATTTGCCACTGAGCATCAAAAGATTGCTCAAGAGTGGATGCTATGTCAGCTTTCAGAGTAAAAGGTGACTCTCTCAAAGAGTACACGTGTTCTCGCAAATTATGCATCACGAGCCACGCACGACCCATGGCTGGTTCGCGGCCATCAAACACACGCAATGCCTTCAAAACATCCCCAGTCTTGTGCACGTAATTCTTATATCGTTGACCGCATGCTCTCCAATAATGAACACCTTTATTAGCTCCCTAATAAACCAAGTAGTGGATAGCATGGGAGCTATGCAAGTCCCCATCCATAACGGGTAGTGTAAGCCTCTAGTAGAATGTAATGTGCAAGTTCTCTAAATATATAATTTAAACACAATTGCCCCACAAAAGATTAGGAATGTACCACATACCATGAAAGCAAAAAAATAAAGCAAGTAGTGGATAGCATGGGAGCTATGCAAGTCCCCATCCATAACGGGTAGTATAAGCCTCTAGTAGAATGTAATGTGCAAGTTCTCTAAATAAATTGTACCATTACAAACAAAAAGGATATTTAAAACCATATAATGCTTAGAGCAAAAGTATTGTTCACAAAATTGATTTGCTACGTCCTAAACCTTTAAATACTCCTAGTCAATAGTAACGTTGGTGAAGGGCTCGTTCGGTCCTCCTCAGCCTACCACGTGCTTGTGCCTTTCTGCTCGCGACTTGGACGTGGGTTCCGTCGGAGTCATCATCTGAACTTGACGTGTTAGTATCATAGCTAGGTGTGTCGTCCATCACAGTCATGAACTTGCCCAATCCACCTTCCGGATACTTACGCCATCCCATTGGAATTATTCCATTTTCAGGGCGAGAAATTTTTACCTTCCCCGGCATCGACTTCAAAGTGGACCAATCCACTATTTTGCCCAACTTCACCTCCGCATGAACACCTCGCGCAATGAAGAGATTTACTTCGTTGCGTTTGACGAATGGGACGTCATACAACACCTGGTAAACTTCGATGCATCGGTTTTTAAACGCCTCGTCGATGCAATGTTTCAAGTTTGCCTTGTGGAAGCGCCGGTGATAGTTGTGTCGAGCCTTCTGGCAAAGCCTTGTCGATGTGGCACCACTCGATGTAGTTCGCGCAATCATCAAAACTCCATGGCTCCACTACGTCCTCCCAACCTCGAAAAGCCAACTTCTCGGGATTTCGAAGAACGTGCAACCGCTTCCGATGGGCGTTCCCTGCTCTTGCACGGGTCTTGTCACGCTCCTCCTTGGCCAATTGTCCAGATGAAGACATGGTGTGCACGTGTGAATGCAAAATTCTGGCGTGGATAGATGAATGAGACCTCGGACAACGCCCACATCCAGCTCAATGAAGAGATGGTGGATAGGAGTATGCGAGGTGGGGACAAATGAGGCCCCCCTCCATTAAAATAGTAATCCGGTGGGGGCAGAGACGTCTCCGCCCCTGCCTCGGTAGGGGTGGAGACTTTCTGCCTCTGCCTCGGTAGGGCGGAGACATCCCCGCCCCTGCCCGGGCATGGGGCGGAGACGTCTTCGCCCCACCAGGGCAGGGCGGGGACGTTTGCTTGTAAATTGGGGGGGGTTCGTCCCCACAAAACTTTCCAAGGAGGCGTTTGAGGCCACTCTTGCTTGGCCGAGGCACTCCTCATCTCCATGAGGCGGGTGCACAATTAAATATGGGGTGATTTATTTTTGGTTCCGACAAGATCCTAATGCACTTAAAATAACATGCAGAATATGTCTCTCCCTAGTTCTAGGGAGGAAGGCGAAATGGAAAGTACAACTCTTGTACTTTGACGGCATGCTCTCTAATAAGGAACACCTTTATTAGCTCTCTATTAGTTTTGGAGCAAACATAAGAGTGTAGAAAATTATTTCCTTCCAAATTTTAAAAAAAATTCCTTGTCTTTAGTGGAAAATAACGCTTCAACTCAAGTCAAAGATTTTCACATATTGCCAAAAATATAACGGGCAAGGTACCAAAAACAAAAACGTCTTACCACATAAAACTTAGAGATTTTAACTTTTTATACTTTTGATTTTTTCCACAACAATATGTGGTGTAGACCTTCATATTGACCATAAATATACATCAATCTAAAACATATCAAGTATCTAAAAACTAAAACGTTACTTGCCCATTTTTTAGCTTCCACTACTAGCATAGTTGATTTGAATAAGGTACACCCTTTTTCTACCTCTAACAATTGGTGTATAAGGAACTAACATCATCCTAAACTACCATTAGTAATGGATTTAGGCCTTATCTAGTGCAAAAATTTGATACCAAGCAGTGAATAGCATGGGAGCTATGCAAGCCTTTCAATCCGTGTGGTTAAAATTTATGAAATTTTGTGGGGACATTAACAAAGAAGTATTTATTGTGATCCTATGGTTAGATGTAGAAATAAAAAGGTTTTGTCTCCCTTCTTAGGCATTATACTATAGCCGGGCAATTTTGAAGTGTTTTTGGTGCAAAAATGCCTTGGTCCTTTAGGGATGAAAAATGTTTGGAGGTTTAAAACTTCTTCCACACCATTTTTTTTAATACAAACGCACAAATCCTTATGAGGCTTAAGCACATCCATAATCACACAGATTAACACCACTATTATCAAGTAGAATGTAGACAGTACTATTCATATTTTTTTTTAGTATCCATAATGTAATACGAAAATGGGAAAATACATTAAATGCTAAAAGATGAAGCATTGTAAGAAAATTGTCTCTTGGCACCGCAAAAATAAAAAATACACCTAGTCAATATTCATCGGGCTATTAGTAGTGCCACTCGCCCCTGCCTCGTTGTCGTGTGCCCCTACGTGCATAGGGAGGTCTTCATCTGAGCCCAATACAAGTCTACGAGACGCCGATCGTGTTCTCCTCGCTGGTCCATCTTCATCCAACACGGCCCTTAGGATTTGGGATTGCATGAGTTGGTCGAGCGCTTGCCGTGTCCCTGGACTGTGCACATCGAGCAAGAAGTCGATTCCGTCATTTCGGAAAATTTCTTTCCACTCTGATTCCGATAATTGTCTTAGTTCTTGCGGGTCTGGTTGGTCAACGTCGTGAGAAATGCGATCCCCGTTGTTGTCTGTGATGCGAACTCCGTCAACGGCCCACAACCATTGCCGTGGATGAGGTCCGAAACGAAATTGCTCCCCGTTCTCGTCCCAATGGCCATTAAAGCATTGGTAGAAGAAATTTCGTTTTCCTTGACCGTATTTGTCCTTTAACGGGATCAAATTCTTGCACACCCGGACAATCTGCTCCAGGTCCCTTTCCCAATCCCACTCGTTTGAGAGGTGCATCTTATCCAACGAGTGCATCTTCAGTTTCCAGCTCCACACCAAATCGTTTCCCCACATATGTGATTGATCATGAGCGTTCGTCACATTGAACTCCCAATGCGGGGGCATGTATGGAACTAATCCAAAAAGTTCGTACAATCGCTCGTGAAAAGGGGCCTTGCACAATGAGCACCGCCGGCGTATGACCATCAAGCTAATCAAACAAAATGGATGGTACAAGTGCTCACAAGTGCCTAGATGCATCCCACCTTCGGGACCAAATGGGTTTAGACAAATTGAGCAAGTCGTACCGTCGGATACGAAGCTCGAAAGTTGTGGCCACATTAACATGGGTTTGCCCCGATGATCGAGGGTAGATGAAACCTCCTTTTTGAAATCCCATTTGTAACGGGACCAATCGATGGTTGTTTGCCCACCAGCGGTGTGAGCCGCAAAAACGGCTCACGGTGATGAATGGACCTCACGTCGGGTCCATTAAGGCTAATGAGTGGTGAAAATGGGTTATCCCATGGACTAGCTTGTGGTTTTTTGATTAAAATGGCCAAGTGGCCTTTCCCCTCACTAAAAGAGGAGCCATTATGGGCAATCGCGGAATTTATATAGTTAGCGAAAAAGGAAGAAAAAAAAAGGGGAATAAACCAGAAAAGAAAAGCAAAGAGAGAAGGGAAAAAAGACAAAAGAAAATTAGAAAAGAATTAAAATGAGTAGTGGTGGAGAAGAATTTACCTCCTATCGAGTTGTAGACCATATTCGGTCACGATGAAGAAATCACGAAACCAAAAAAAATAGGAGAAGAAGAAGGAGGATGGTGAGGAGAAAAGAAAAAAGAATGGGGCGTTAAAAGCCCTTAAAAAAATAGTCAAAAGGGCCAAAAGAAGTGGAAAAGAATCCTCATCAATCACAAAGTAAATTAGGAATTACCCCAAGCAAGGGGAATTCAATTTAGGTAGGTTAAATTAGATTTTTGCACCTTTGAAAATTAGCTAATAGCTCACTTATTGAGATCATGCACACACATGTGGCATGGAGTCAAAGTTTAGATTTAGATATTCCTTGGTTAGTGGGACACCCACTTGTGTTAAATGCAAGGGTGGCTAGTGAATTATTGCTTTTTAGTTACTAGTTGTTTAGTGTAACCATTAATGTGCCCACCCAAATTGGCGGCTGTGAACGACGAAGGGAACGACCTTGGGAACAAAGAAGGGAGCAAGAGTCTTGGGGTGATCCCCTAGGAGGGCGCTCATTCGAAGTGTGGGAGGTGGAAGTGAGAGAGGTGTGTGGTAGGAGCTAGGAAACCGAGAGAGGTGTGTGGAAGGAGAGAGAGAGGTAGGATTCAGATTTCCCCCTCCTGTGGGCTGGAATGTAATTCAATTGTTGCGAAAACAAAAGAGTAGATAGATTAGAAAGTTGGCTTTCCAACAAGCTCAAGAACACGCGGATCGGAGCTGTGACGACGAAGATACGGGCCGCGGAGTGAGGACAACCAGCTGGAGGATCGGTGGCGGATCTCATACGGCCTCAGGTTTTCCCTTGTCAGTAGCGGAGTTCTTGTCCAATCGGGCTAAGATTTTAGGAGTAGGTAGATTAGAACGTTGGCTTTCCAACAAGCTCAAGAACGCGCGGATCGGAGCTGTGACGACGAAGATACGGGCTGAGGAGTGAAGAGCACCAACATGAGGAGCACGATCACGAGCTGAACAAGAGGAGCAAGATCACGAGCTGAACAAGAGGAGCAAGATCACGAGCTGAACAAGAGGAGCAAGATCACGAGCTGAACAAGAGGAGCAAGATCACCAGCTGACCAAGCAAGTCGAAGGCTAAGGATGGAGGGTGAACCGAATTAACTCAGGGAGCCCCTTTTCTTTTCTCCCTCGAACCTCTTCAATTCCATGTGTATGACTTGAACCCTAATTTTCTAAATACAAAAACCCCGCGGAAGCGCTGCCAATTTTTCGGTAGAATTAGGGTTTGCTATATATTCAACTAAATAACCGATTAGAACGCCATTAGTAAGTGAACACAGCTGGAGGCTCACTCTTAGTAAGGCTGGGGTGGATTCTTGTGTGAATGAATGTGATACATGCGTAGGAATGTGGTGCATGATCTTGAATAAAGTCATATGTTGAAGGTGCACTGCTGGTCGCTGGCTGGGAGGTCAAGGGTCGAGTCAAATGATCAATTGAAGGCTGCCATCGGGTTAAGCAAGAAAAACTAATAAGAATACAAAAAACAAACGTAAAAAACGGAGTCATAATCACGAAGATAATGAAGAATTAAACTTTTAACATAAAAAGAGGAGCCTGTCTGCTGGTTGCTGCTGTTAGGGTCGCACTTGGGCCTGGAATTGGTGGTTAAGGTGCTAGTCAAGTTCACAAGGAAAAATTGAACCTAATGGAGCTTTAAAACATTGGAAACAAAGCTTTGAGGCGGAATTTACGCTTGTCTAAAGGTTGGATTCAACCTAAGGCTCAATTCAGCCATCACATCACTAATTATTAACGAACCCTCTTAAGTGACCACGCCTTGGGTCATCATGCTTGTATGAATGGTTAAAGTATGTTTGCACAAGGGGCTGCATCCCATATGTAGGATCTTGTGTTCAAGATAAGCCACCCCATTAGGGGGCGGTTTATTTGGCTCACATTTTGGTGCGTCCGCCGGGAGGAGGCGTGTGCATGGTTTGATTGTGCTAATTGTTCTATCGTTGGATGTAAGGTACAAATGCAATTAGCCTTATGGCATATGGAGCAGCATAGGGCAACTTGAGGTAAGTGCCCAATTTACTCATGAATGGTTAAGTTATTGTTGGATGGTGAATGACTTGTGAATGTTTGAAAGTATGGTGAGTGCATGGATGCCAAGTTGTGTTTAAAGGTGGGGGTCTAGAAGGGAGTGTGGAGTTCCCGACCCTCCAACCACAGAACACCTTGTGTTGGAGGGATCCCCTTCTAGGCTTGTGGCTTGAGTTGAGCAAGGGGCCTAGGGGTGAAAGGTTGAGGCCCTCCCACGGAAATCCACGAGGATTTCAAGTGAGCCCCTAGGTCGAAGGGGAAGGGTGCAAGTGCCCGGGTATGGGACAAGGGCGCCCCTTCCTTCCCCCCGCGCTTGACTAACCACCAAGGTAAGAACAACTTGGTGTAACTGGAATGGTTGAATCAAAAGTTGCAAGTTAACGCTATGTATGTGTGAATGAGCCACTTGGAGGGGAGTTGGAGTCGTGGACGCATCCAAGACGTAGGGGTGCTGTTTGGAAGGAGCGCTGCGTACGGTATGTGCACTACACCCTCTTTGTAGGACCACGAGTAGTAAATAGGACCAACTTGGATGTGGTGACTACACTAGGGTTAGAAAACCCTGATTTCCCACTTGAGCCGTGTGGCACACTTGCCTTAGAACCGCTAGGTTTGGCCAACCACGAAATTGCATGCAACAAATCTTTTGCTAACAAGTGGATTGGCTGGAGTTGCTTCAAGGTAAATTATCCCCCTCTATAACATTGTATGTGACTTATTGGTTGGCCTTAGCATCGATAGAGTGCGATTAGGTCCACGGTCGACTTCAACTAATGGTGACAGGATGGCTGGAGATGCATCAAGGTATGTCTTCTTCACAGTGATAACATTGTATACACACCTTGTTGCATGCCGTCCCGTGATTGAGTCGTTTTCCTCCTAGTGGGTAATGCCTAGTTCAAGGTGGTAAAAGGTGGAAGGGGGGATACCAAAGATACCGATGAACCCCACCTTTTATCAAATTGAGGTCTGGGTCAGCCCCACAGTAAGGATCTGTACCGTGTGGCGCCAGTTTGGGGACAGCTTTCCAACGGAGTGATGCTCGTGGAGACATCCCTCAATTCGGTTAGCTTTTTGTCGTTTGCCCTTGGAGGGTAGTCCTTAATAGGATTCTTCGGCGGCTTCGTCGAGCTAAAACTCCACCACTAAAAATTGGATCTTGGTCTTGGGTCAGTCCATCCTCGTGATAGAATCGGGAGTAGGAGTGTTGGAAACATCCACTCACCAATCAAATTAGGCCGTGCTTCGTGTAGTTTCACCCACGACCCTTAAACCTTGGATGGAAAATCTTTTGGGGGAACATGACCATCATCAACACACAACAAGATCTTACTCTTAGACTTTAGAGTAGATGTCCCGTGCCACAAGGTCCCAAAAACCTTCCCTCACACCACCGTGGGAACCGGCGAGTGAAAGAAGTAGGTCTAGGGAACTCACTGAGGACACGGCGGAAGGATTCTTGGAGGTTCAGCTAGAGGTTATCCCAGCTCCTCCCCTTCTTTTTCCCCCATCTTTCCTTATCCCTGCATTTGATCCAGTGAACACCACCAACACCGCTAGTCCACGAGGCAACACCTCAGCCCCTACCATGGCCTCTGGAGGGCCACCCCCGGTTCGGCCTCCCATCAACCCCTTGGTTCAGCCAAGGGGTTTACCAATTGTAGTACCCGAAGGCTTACAGGCGGCGCCTATGCCACCCAATTTGCCCACGTTTAGAGGAGCTAGGGATGAAGATCCCTCCGCACATGTGGAACGGTTTCTAGAGCTCCTCACTACTTATCTCATCACCAACACCGGGTATTTCCTAGTGTGGTTCTCGTGTACCTTAAAGGATGCTGCTTACGAGTGGTATAGGAACCACCCCCCCAACACCTTCCAGGACTGGGATAGCCTCATGAGGGCCTTTTTGGAGCACTTTAGACCCGAAGTAGGTCAAAGTAATGCCCTCACAGCCCTAGCCGCGCTACGCCAAGGTCCAGGGGAGGATATCACGACATACATTAGGAGATTCGACCTGGTGGTTACAAGGTTCGTGGGAAACCTCCTCACCAATGACACCTTAACCCAGTTCTTTATCCAAGGGTTCAACAATGAGGGAACCATTAGGGAGATTTTGAAGGTCCGCCCCGCATCGTTAGATGAGGCCAAGGCACAAGCTAGGCTAATAGAGCAGGTGGATCGAGACCAAGAGCGCATGTGGAGGAAGGAAGATCACCATATTCCTAGTTTCATACCCATCCATGCCAAGGGTAAGGGACCAGTCTTAGAACGTAACCAAGGATCCACATGCGCACAAGTTCCTATGTGGAACTACTACGCCCCAGCCTTGAACGTTAGGCCACCAGTAGCCCTTCCTGAGCTCACCTATCATGAGGAGCGGGGCACATGGAAGGAGGAAATGAAGAACGAAATCCTTCAAGGCCAACAGGGCTTCCAGGATCAATTAGCTCAACAAATCAAGGCCATGCAAGACCAAATGGCCTTATTGATTAAGAACCAAGTCCCTAACCCCACGCCTCCACCCATAGAATCCGGTAGACATGCTTCGGGCTTATGGTGCACTCAATGTGGTCAACCAGGCCACACCAGCCCTTTTTGTACCACTCCGGTGGCAGCACCCCAACACCAAGCTTCTCAACCTCCGTATGTGCCTCTTCATAGGAACCAACCACCGACAGTAACTAGCTACGTGCCTCAAGGCTATGCATCTCCAAGCCAAGGTTATGGGGGACCTCCGAGACCACGGTATGAAATCCATCAACCGTGTGGCAAGAGATACGCACCAGGGCAATGTTGGGTCGAAAGTGGGGTGGTATGCGGTAATTGCGGGGGTAATCACCCTACCCAAGTATGTCGTAGACCGGACAAGGTAATTCCCATGCCCTTTCTACCAGGGAACTATCCTCAACAAGCCCAAGATCATTTGAGAGGTGCGCGTAACCCCACCTCCGATAATACCCTTAGGCCTCCTAGTCTCTACTACGACTACAACAATCATCGCCAAAATCAGACTCCTCCAATGGGGGTGAATACCAGGGCCGGGTACATCCCTATTAACCAAGGGCAGAACCACGGGGGCCAACAAAACCTAGGGCAGAACCACGGGGGCCAACAAAACCTAGGGCAAAACCACGGGGGCCAACAAAACCTAGGGCAAAACCACGGGGGCCAACAAAACCTAGAGCAGAACCACGGGGGCCAACAAAACCAAGGCCCACAAGATGTGCGCTATGCTACCATGTCAAGTGAGATCGTGTCCACCCACAGCCCCTCCCTCACTGAGCTCAATGTAGTTTTCCACGAGGTGAGCACAACCAAGGAAGCAAAAACTTGTGAGTTACCGGCATTGGCAGTCCAGACTCGGTCTAGCCGACGGGAGCCTAGGTACTCAAGCCCTCCTCCACCTATACCAGAGGAAGGTGAGACCTCAGAAGAGGATTCACCTCACTTCTCTGACCTAAACGATACCACCAAGGAGGCGGTAGAAGGCACTAAACGAGCCAACTTCGAGCCCCCCCGTGGGATACCTAGGTCTCGAACACCCTTGTCCACCCCCCAAGAGCCATGGGAAGGTCCACCAATCCCTAGTCTTGAGGTAAACACGTTCCCGCGTATCGAGAAGCAAGGGGGAGAGGGGCCTTACGATTTATGGGCGGACTTGAGTCGCCTCAAAGCGGACATCACCATAGCCCAACTATTAGAGGTGTCACCACCCATGAGGAAGTCCCTTAGGTCGGATACTCCGGTGAAGCGAAGGCCTAGGGCAAAGGTCAGACTGGCGGCTCGGGTTAAATCCGCACACCCCAATATCGAGGTCAAGGCGGTACAAATCGAGGTTTCGATTGTGGACAAGATCGTACCTAATGTACTAGTAGACGGTGGTAGTGGGTTGAACATCATGCCCCTCTCAACCATGGAGAAACTAGGCCTTGACATCACAGAACCTTCACCGTACATCATCAACATGGCTAATCAAAGCTCGGAGGCCCCGTTAGGCCAAATTAGTGGTTGTAAAGTGACCACAGGGGGGTAGAGTATTCCCTCACCTTCCAAGTCATCCGAATGCACTCCAACAAGGAGGCATACCCCTTGCTACTAGGTAGGCCTTGGTTGCGGATTGCCAATGCCACGGTAGAATGGGGGGGGGCCAAAACCAAACATCACCTATGGTCCACCGGAGAACCCTACTACAGTCCATATCCAACCAAGTAGGCTAGGAATATGCCGTGGTTGCATGGGCTCGTCGGAGGATGAATCACAAGAGGTACTATCAAAGGAGCCTCCCAAACGGGTGAGGTTTGCGCCCCACAAGGCGGTGGATCGAGCCCAACCCTCGAAGGCCCACGTAATGCCATTTAAAAGCATGGGACCGGGCCTTTATGAGTGGGTTCCCACCGGGGAATTTGTAGACTGGTTGAGGGAGCACCCTACCTCGAGCGCGGATGAAGCCATGTCCGTGCATTTCATGGAGAGTGAGCTCATTGGAAGGGAAACCGGGTTGGAACTTAGCCTAGTTCCCCTCCTCGATGACCTAGAACCCTCGGCGGTGTTTGGAATGGATGTGGAGGGCACGCAAGGGGACGAATTGGAGGTTTTGGGAGACGAAGGCCCTCTCAACCCATCTCTCCACTTCCGCAGGACATCCACCGGTATCCTAGCTAGTGGTTCGGGGGCAACATACCCCCAAGTTCCGAATGATTGGTACAAGGGACCTACCCAACAACCACACGTTCATCATGATGATTGGAAGTTGATGGTGGTTTCTCATGAGCAGGATGAGGTCCGTAGTATTAAGGTGGGCGTTGGGTTGACGGAGGAGGAGATGGTGAAATACAAAGCACTAGTGGTCGAGTTTGGGGACATTTTTGCGTGGTCGTACAAAGACCTCAAGGGCATTCCCCCGGCGGTAACACAACATCACATCCCACTTCTCCCAGGCACTACTCCCATTAGACAAAAGGAGCGGCGTATGAATCCTAACCTACAGCTCATTGTCAAGGCCGAATTGGAGAAGCTCCTCCAAACGGGGTTCATTAAATCCGTAGAGATATCCGATTGGGTATCCCCCATGGTGTTGGTTAAAAAGAAAAACGGGAAGCTATGGGTGTGCATCGACTATAGGAAACTCAACCATCACACCCAAAAAGACCACTTCCCCTTGCCATTTATCAACACCATCTTGGAGGAGGTAGGTGGTCATGATCTTTATACGTTTATGGATGGCTACTCGGGCTACAATCAAATCTCCATTGCCCCAGAGGACTATCACAAGACCACCCCTTATCACCCTCAAACCAATGGGCACACCGAACGGGTCAACCAAACCCTCGTAAACATCTTGAGGAAAACGGTCACCAATTCCAAGAGGGATTGGGACACGAAACTCCCCGCCGCGTTATGGGCTTACCGAACCACGTTCAAAGTGACCACCCATGCTACTCCCTTCTCATTGGTGTATGGCATTGAAGCCATTTTACCCATCGAGTTCGAGATCCCCTCTCTGCGAGTGGCCGTGACCGAACAATGGTCCATGGCCACGTCCTTAGCCGATCGGTTAGAACGATTGGAGGAGCTCGACGAGATGCGCCAGTAGAGCGCCCAAAACATGGAAGCCATCCAACGAAGGAAGAAGATTGCCTTCGACAAACGGAACAAGGTCCGGTCATTGAGACCGGGAATGCTAGTCCTCCTTCAAGACGCGAGGAGATTGGATTTTCCAGGGAAGTTTGATGCTTTGTGGTTGGGACCCTATCTCGTGAAGGAGGTTTTCCCCAACAACTCCGTTCAACTTCAAACCCTAAACGGCGAGGATTTCCCCACGCGAACATCACGCAACCGATGCAAAGAGTACAAGGTGTGATTTGTTCACGACCTTTAGAAGTGGACCTCCACATCTTAGTACTGCCATGGGTCATTCGAACACAAAAAAAGGAGATATTAACCGTGTGCCCGTGAACAAGAGTGGGTTCTCTGCCTCTTCGAGTTGTCCCAGATGGCCGCCATGTGTGAGCCGCAAAAACGGCTCACGGTGATGAATGGACCTCACGTCGGGTCCATTAAGGCTAATGAGTGGTGAAAATGGGTTATCCCATGGACTAGCTTGTGGTTTTTTGATTAAAATGGCCAAGTGGCCTTTCCCCTCACTAAAAGAGGAGCCATTATGGGCAATCGCGGAATTTATATAGTTAGCCAAAAAGGAAGAAAAAAAAAGGGGAATAAACCAGAAAAGAAAAGCAAAGAGAGAAGGGAAAAAAGACAAAAGAAAATTAGAAAAGAATTAAAATGAGTAGTGGTGGAGAAGAATTTACCTCCTATCGAGTTGTAGACCATATTCGGTCACGATGAAGAAATCACGAAACCAAAAAAATAGGAGAAGAAGAAGGAGGATGGTGAGGAGAAAAGAAAAAAGAATGGGGCGTTAAAAGCCCTTAAAAAAATAGTCAAAAGGGTCCAAAAGAAGTGGAAAAGAATCCTCATCAATCACAAAGTAAATTAGGAATTATCCCAAGCAAGGGGAATTCAATTTAGGTAGGTTAAATTAGATTTTTGCACCTTTGAAAATTAGCTAATAGCTCACTTATTGAGATCATGCACACACATGTGGCATGGAGTCAAAGTTTAGATTTAGATATTCCTTGGTTAGTGGGACACCCACTTGTGTTAAATGCAAGGGTGGCTAGTGAATTATTGCTTTTTAGTTACTAGTTGTTTAGTGTAACCATTAATGTGCCCACCCAAATTGGCGGCTGTGAACGACGAAGGGAACGACCTTGGGAACAAAGAAGGGAGCAAGAGTCTTGGGGTGATCCCCTTGGAGGGCGCTCATTCGAAGTGTGGGAGGTGGAAGTGAGAGAGGTGTGTGGTAGGAGCTAGGAAACCGAGAGAGGTGTGTGGAAGGAGAGAGAGAGGTAGGATTCAGATTTCCCCCTCCTGTGGGCTGGAATGTGATTCAATCGATGCAAAAATAGGAGAATAGATAGATTAGAAAGTTGGCTTTCCAACAAGCTCAAGAACACACGGATCGGAGCTGTGACGACGAAGATACGGGCGGCGGAGTGAGGACAACCAGCTGGAGGATCGGTGGCGGATCTCATACGGCCTCAGGTTTTCCCTTGTCAGTAGCGGAGTTCTTGTCCAATCGGGCTAAGATTTTAGTAGTAGATAGATTAGAACGTTGGCTTTTCAACAAGCTCAAACACGTGCGGATCGAAGCTGTGACAACGAAGATACGGGCGGCAGAGTGAGGACGACCAGCTGGAGGATCGGTGGCGGATCTCATACGGCCTCAGGTTTTCCCTCGTCAGTAGCGGAGTTCTTGTCCAATCGGGCTAAGATTTTAGGAGTAGGTAGATTAGAACGTTGGCTTTTCAACAAGCTCAAGAACGCGCGGATCGAAGTTGTGACAACGAAGATACGGGCTGAGGAGTGAAGAGCACCATCAAGAGGAGCAAGATCACGAGCTGAACAAGAGGAGCAAGATCACGAGCTGAACAAGAGGAGCAAGATCACGAGCTGAACAAGAGGAGCAAGATCACCAGCTGACCAAGCAAGTCGAAGGCTAAGGATGGAGGGTGAACCGAATTAACTCAGGGAGCCCCTTTTCTTTTCTCCCTCGAACCTCTTCAATTCCATGTGTATGACTTGAACCCTAATTTTCTAAATACAAAAACCACGCGGAAGCGCTGCCAATTTTTCGGTAGAATTAGGGTTTGCTATATATTCAACTAAATAACCGATTAGAGCGCCATTAGTAAGTGAACACAGCTGGAGGCTCACTCTTAGTAAGGCTGGGGTGGATTCTTGTGTGAATGAATGTGATACATGCGTAGGAATGTGGTGCATGATCTTGAATAAAGTCATATGTTGAAGATGCACTGCTGGTCGCTGGTTGGGAGGTCCAGGGTCGAGTCAAATGATCAATTGAAGGCTGCCATCGGGTTAAGCAAGAAAAACTAATAAGAATACAAAAAACAAACGTAAAAAACGGAGTCATAATCACGAAGATAATGAAGAATTAAACTTTTAACATAAAAAGAGGAGCATGTCTGCTGGTTGCTGCTGTTAGGGTCGCACTTGGGCCTGGAATTGGTGGTTAAGGTGCTAGTCAAGTTCACAAGGAAAAATTGAACCTAATGGAGCTTTAAAACATTGGAAACAAAGCTTTGAGGCGGAATTTACGCTTGTCTAAAGGTTGGATTCAACCTAAGGCTCAATTCAGCCATCACATCACTAATTATTAACGAACCCTCTTAAGTGACCACGCCTTGGGTCATCATGCTTGTATGAATGGTTAAAGTATGTTTGCACAAGGGGCTGCATCCCATATGTAGGATCTTGTGTTCAAGATAAGCCACCCCATTAGGGGGCGGTTTATTTGGCTCACAAGCGGTTTTCACTATCGCCATTTCATCCATCTTGAAAAGATCATCTACGAGGCCCAACGATGTCAAACCAAACACCCTCTCCTGGTTGTTTTCGGTATAGTTGTTGTCGATTTTTTGGAATTCCGCCACCAATTGTCGGGACCGATCGACCGTGAATACGCATGCCAACTTCCATTGATAGTAATGTTCTACCAACACATCCAAGCGACTTTGTAGTCTTGAATTCTCTTCAAGCGCTTTAGCGAGCTCTTTGCCGCCGTCACCCCCCACACCCTTTTCTTTGTTGACCATAGCTTTGTCTGCGCTTGTAAGGGCCTCATCAAACGACAATGAATCGTCTTGGGTTGACACGTGTACAAGCACTTCTTCCTCCTGTCGTGGATTCCGATCTTCTGTGGTCATTGTACTAGTTTGAAGGGCAAGTCGGAGCTCCTCCATATCACGTCGTTGCTGGTCAATAACAATGTTTTTATCATTGACATCAACTCTCAACTTGCGAACCTCATTGCGCAATGACAATAGTTCTGTTGTCTTCCCTTCCAATTGGTTCAGCAAGGTTTGGATAGTGTTGGCAAAAATAGCACCAGTAGAGGCTTCTAACGTTCGATCAACAACCGCGGGGGATTGTACCTGAGCCCCAACTTCATTAACAGTATTGTTAACGACTACGTTAACCGTTTGTTCCGCCCTCCTTCGTTTGGTGCGCGCTTGTGTCCTTTGGCTCCTTGTGATTGGAACGTGGGATCCGTCAGAGTCTGTATCCGTGTTTGAAGGATCGGTCTCGTACGTGTCGACCGGTTCAGTCTTCGCCATCGATTTGCCCAATCCGCATTCTGGATACCTCCGTGTCCCCATTGGAATCAATCCATTCGCCGGAGAAGGAACTCTTATGCTATCTCCCATGGCTTTCAAGGTGGACCAATCCACCCTCTTGCCCAACTTTACCTCCGCATGGACACCTCGCGCAAGGAAGAGATTTACTTCGTTGCGTTTGATATAAGGGATGTCGTACAAGACCTGGTATACTTCAATGCACCGATTTTTGAACGCCTCGTCGGTGCACTTCCATAAATTTGCCTTGTGAAAGCGTCGGTGATAATTGTGTCGCTCCTCCGGGAAAGCCTTGTCAATATGGCACCACTCGATGAAGTTTGCGCAATCCTCAAAACTCCATGGCTCCGGAACTTCTTCCCAACTTTTAAAAGCCAATTTAACAGGATTCCGAAGCACATGCAACCTCTTCCGCTGCTTGTTTCCCGATCGTAGTCAGCTCTTGTCTCGTTCTTCTTTATTCATTTTTACCGGCGTGGGCATGGGTGGGGAAAATCTGAATAATATATGTGATGCGAATGGATGAAGTCCTCACACGACGCCCACAACCAACTCAATTAAGAGGTGGATGAAGAAGGAGTATGTGAGGCGGGGACAATTAGGGGTGTGCACGATATTATATAGCCGATAGACGAAGCACTGATCTAGGGTCCCCGGGCAGGGGCAGGGACGTCTCCGCGGCATGGGCGGGGACATCCCCGCCCCCTACTGGACAGGAGCGGAGACTTCCCCGCCCCTACTGGGCAGGGGCGGAGACGTCCCCGCCCCTACTGGGCAGGGGCGGAGACGTCCCCGCCCTGCCCAGGTAGGGCGGGGACGTCTTCGCAAAAGGAACCCTATACCATATAAATAGGGGACTTTTTGTCCTTATTCTCTGCCAAGTCCACTCCCTAGGCCTCACGTGTCAGTTCGCTTTGCGGCCTGAAAGTGAGTTTGGTGGGTGATCGGGCTTGGCCCATTTATTGTACCCAGACTCTTTGCGGTTTTTTATGAAACCATCAACTTGGAATTTCGACCACGGTAGGGAGTTGACAATCACATATGGCGGGAGAAGGAAGTAGGTCGATGGAGAAGCGCC
Source organism: Bryoerythrophyllum caledonicum (assembly GCA_963971425.1). Taxonomy (NCBI): domain Eukaryota; kingdom Viridiplantae; phylum Streptophyta; class Bryopsida; order Pottiales; family Pottiaceae; genus Bryoerythrophyllum; species Bryoerythrophyllum caledonicum. Next base: position 18,146,514 of record OZ020521.1, on the reverse strand, counting down.
CAGTATTTATGGACTTGGATGATGTTGATGAGACGGTTCTTCCGTCCACCAACACGGAGTTGACTTCGGGATCATTAAATCCGTCGTCATCGAGGGGGAAGAGGCGGAAGAAGTCACCAAATCCAGATATGCCCCCGCACGAATACATGGTTGAATGTAGAGGGATTGCCGTCAAGTTTTACAAGCGTCGGACGACAGGGGCGTTGACGAGGAGCTATTTGACCCACAACGAAGAGGGATACCACAAGTTGACGGTTGACATGCGACACGAATTAATGTCAATCCTTGATAAATCTGAGAAATTTAATAATTTCTCAGATTATTGGTTGCATTCGGAGTGGTTGGATACACAAGTGACCGCACTGACCACCAATATCGTTGCGAACTGGTGTTACGTCACAGGGAAGAAGGAGGATGAGAGCACCTGGAACCTGGAGGAGCGCGCACTAGTTGCGAAGATGAGGATGATCCAGGGCTTCGTTCAACAATACTCTTCTTCCCGTAAGAAGAAACTAGCTCCTTGGAAAGCGACTATTGAGGAACAAATTTTGGCTCACTGCGTTGGTGGAACTTTCAAGTGGCTTGAAAGTTGCGCTAAAGTGATTCCAATGCCAGGGCAGAGCGCGGTGGGTGGCTATGGGGCTGTACGGAAGGTGATGATAACCAAATTGGAAAACATTCCAAGTTGGATTTACTTCGCCGGTAAGACTCTGACCAACACCAACGAGAGGGAGAAGCGCCGAAACATCATCAACGAGGCTGGAGGGTGTCCGGTAGTGCATCCAGGGATCATTAGACTTGCGTACATCCACCCGAAAACTATGGAAGGGTACATGCTCTGGTGGAATGGGGGATCTCTGGCTTCTTTTTGGTCCAAGTTTGACTCGAAAGTGGACGAAGCATTGCCATTTGAACGGATTGAGATGCATCCGAATACCGGGTTGTCAATCCAAGAGCTTCGGTGGGTAAAAACTTACCGCCAAAATCGAGTGAACCTCGCGCTATCATTGCTTGTCATTGTGGGAAAATGCGACGACGCAAATTATATACACAATGACATCTCTCCATCGAATGTTTTGCTCGACTTTGATGAGTGGAAACCTGATACGGTGTACATCGGAATTTGCAATTGGGGGCTTTCTAGTCGGGTTGTGGAGAATGAGCCATCAAGGTATGGTTTTCAATTCAAGGAGGAGCTTCAACAAGAGAGAGAGCGGCGACGGTTTGTGGCACCAGAACTGTTCTATAATTTTGGGCTGCAGGACTCCACCAACTCGCATGAAGTCATGCAACGGTCACACCTCTACTCCAAAGCAGCAGATGCATTTGCGGTGGGTTGGATTTGTGAAAAAATTTGGAAAGAAGATTGGGACACTTCGTATTTCACCAGCAAAAATACGGAGCAATATGTAAACCTGAAGCTAAAACTTACAGCGTTGCAAAAACAACTGCTCGAAGAACGGTCTTCTATACCAGATGTTTTAGACACATTAATGAAACCCCCCGACAACTGGAGTATGCCTCTATGTTGTTACCGACAATAGTTTTTTGTTAATTAGCTGCATTAGTTTCGCATGTGGTGGTTAAATAGGCAATACGGCATCTTCATAGAAGAATATGTGTAATTGGCAATTGCCATACGTTATATTTTAATCAAAATTGGATACGTCCAAATCTTAAATTCTAAATCCGAGATTTGCATTTGTTTAAGCACAAATAACAATTGATACACTATTGATACACTAAATGTGCACAAGTGAAAGAAATAAATTTATTATTTCTACACAAATTGATACATAGTGTAGTAAATGGCATTTAGTGTCCGGTTATGTCACTACACTAAGTGCCTCATTTGCAATTGGTGTATGGGTTCACATTTAGTGTATACTACAGTAAAAATAAATTTTAGTTTACCAACATAGTGTCAATAGTTAAACACTATTAACTAACTCATGAAGGAGCGGAGACGTCCCCGCCCCTGCACTAGTAGAGGCGGAGACGTCCCCGCCCCTTTATGGGCAGAGGCGGGGACGTCCCCGCCCCACTCGGGCAGGGGCGGAGACGTCCCCGCCCCCACACGGGCAGGGCGTGGACGTCTCCGCCCCACCTCCCTCTTGCCATTAGTCCCCGATCCTACTCAAACATGACCCTCTCCTACGTGGCAGCTATGTGGTGCCAACATGGCTGCCACGTCGCCTGTTTTTTACCTAGTGGGTAAGTCAACCCTTAGTTGACTTACCCGGATGAGCGAGAGCTCTACGGGACGGGCGAATCGAACGGACGGGCGTACCGGACGTCCGTCCAGTATGACAACCCTGACAGATGTCCTCTACCCGTCCAGTATGGTGTCTCCCATAAGTTAGATAATGAACTATAGCCTTTCTAGGATTCTTGAATGGATCTAGATCTGCAACAACTACACATTTGGGCCACAAGTAATGCCTTGTTCGAGGATTAAATGAAGCCTTCTTGAAGATGTGGAGAAACCTAACATAGCTGGGCCTTCGAGTCTGTTTGCTGGCATAGCAAAAAAGAATATCTGATAAGATGTCTGGGGGCAATTACACTTGGGCCGCCTCCATGGGCCTATCTGGACGCATAAGAGACCAGATCCCGACATTGAAATACCGTAGTAGTATTCGAATAACATCTACCGTGTCATCAAAGGAAGGCAGTTGCGTGGAGCGGGATTTGGCTGAGTCAAGGACCTCGTCCGAGCAGAGAGGACCGCGGAGAGATATGATTATGACCTGCAAATAAGAAGGCAAGACCATCGAATTAGAAATAGAGCATTGGAATGAGGAGAAAATATGGTAGGAGGAGTTCAAGTGACACGAATTCGGCAAGAGATCTCCGGGTGCCCCTCCCAGACCAACGTTCGGCAGTCGAAATGGTCAGGACAATACTCAGAAGTAATCACAGATATTGGAAGGTGAAGCTTAGGGGCGAGACACTAACAATAACAAATGAAAAGAAGGACCTCAACAAATAACGTTATTGACAACAACATTTATCTTCAAAATTGAATGGTCGAAATCCCACAGAAATCCTTGACTTAACATTTACAAAGCATAGAGTTTATAATATCCAGTATAATTCATTGTTCTAAGGAGCCAAAATTATGCCCTTCACCACGAACCGGGCCTCTTTGGAATTTTTGTCTACTGGATCACTGGCAAACATCAAAGGATGACGTCTAACAAAGTCGGGAACATCCTCATTTGAGGCTAGCAGTCCGGAGAGCCATGGGAGAAAAATGGTGGACAACTAGGTTTCTTTCGAATTCCCAGTCCATGATGGCGGATGAACTGCGCTGAATGTATCGTTAAGGACGTTCTTTAGTGGAGTATCGTCTACAAGCAAGACATCCTTGGGAGACCTGGGCCACGCCTTGGTATTATAAATTGTCAGGTCCTTAAGGAAAATTGGCTTCGACGGATGGGATGGAAGCGTATATGATGTTTTTGTGCAATGGGCCTGCGTCAGGATTGTGACGCCTTCCGGAATGACAGCACCTTTCTTGCGCAACTCCTTGATAATATCCACAATATTCTTTTCCACCACATTGCTCCAGAATGAGACAGTAGCCTTCTCTCCCACAAAATTCAGGAGTTCAGTGGAACCAGGCCTTACTTTGATGTCTCTTGGTTGTCCCTGTTTGAATTCCCCCCTGTGCACAAGAACTCCATTTAAGTCAAACACGACATGATAAACCCGATTGGATGTTACTTGATCCTCAGTTGGAGGCTCTCGGACGATCGTAGTACGCTTCGTCGAACCTGAACCCAAAATACGAGTACGTAGACTGAGATGAGGAAGTTGTTCAGCAAAGTGAAATTTCAATTATACATATAGAAGTGTTCTGCACTCACAATCCAGAATTGCCCGATGGAAAAATGAGCTCTATATAGATGATGGCACATAAGTATGAATGTACATATTAGGCACCTGGGACAGTAGGTGGAGTATCCCTAGAAGTCTGAGCTACACCAGAAACTTGAGCAGTCTGTGCGGGGTTTCTGTCACCGACATCCTTCGACTGTGTTGATCCTGCGGACTCCTGAATACCAGTAACGAAGTGGTAAGAATAAGGTCTGCATCGAGTGAAGTGTCCTTAGAACAATGAAGAAGGTTTGATGGACAAGTAACTATTCACCTTATCTTTCTGGGCCCTTGTCCGAATTGTAGGTGGAGGAGGACGAGCTTTTGCCGTAGGATTCTTCGCGATTGCTTTTTTCTTCTCTTTTTGAGCCAGCTGCCCGTGGCTCCGCGGAGGGCTGCGTAGAGGGCTCATAGCATATAATTCACGCAATGTCTGTTGCGCCGACGCCTCATCCATCGTTTGATCGGTGTCACGCAACGTCAAGTCTTTGGCACTCTTGCACACAACCTCCACTTCTGGACGCATCTTCGAAGGGTCGGCCAGCGGGAGATCTCCGGGTGTTCTTTGGGAGTCGTCGAAGTCCAGGCGATCGGACATTGCCGTGTCATCGTCCCGATCAGGCGAAGGAGAACGTGGCATGCCGGAATGCCAATTGGTTTCTCTTTGAGAAGTACCGAGTCTAGCGTCCAGAGTAGAGTTGCTTCTCGAACTAGGCGAGGCTTGCCTGATAGGAAGAGGTGGTTCATCAACGTCTACCTGTATGAGGTGGATTGGGGTGCCCGCACCGATGATCCGCGCGGCAGTGGCCAAGGACTGGAGTCCAATGTTGAGTGCCGCTGATGAACTCGGTTCATACCGCATATCAACTTCAATCATCGTGGCATCAGGGGTCTGCGTCACATTGACGAAGTCAGTGTGAAGAACATTAGGATGCAATACAAATGAGAACGGTATGATACACCCAAAGATCTCTGGTTCAAAGTGATCCATGTCTACCGGGTGAACTATATCTGAGCATGGCCATGAGAAATATGAGCCCTAAAATATGGAGGGCATCCTAAACGTATGAACAGCCGGAGATCCCTAGGTCATGTAGTTTTCTTAGGCGTTATACCTCGCTAGTGTAGTTCATCCTCGACATTGCCCGTGTTAAGACACCAGCGCCTGGGGTTGACCCAGTGATGGCAGTCTCCTCTGACTCCTCTGTAGCGGCGTCGGGTAAGTCGGCTAAGATATTCAAGTGGTACTTGAATATTTCTTCTGCGTAGGATTCTGCCTTGAGTTTGGCATCTTCGCTGCTCACAATCTCGAGGACCCGCGCGTCATGAGTCTGCAAGATAAAGCCTGCGTAAGGCGTCATCCAAAACATATAACTGAAGACGGACCAGAAATCTATGACGTTGAAGTGCTTGGGAATGATGACCTGCTTACCAATCCGAGGTATGTTAAATGTGGTCCACCATGGACATTGACGACCACCATATCCTCTCTAATGAACCCCGTGAACATCAAATCAAGGACCGAGATCCTCAGCTGTGGGACATCGGTTTGCTTCCAGCGCTGGATGGTTTCTGGATGTTGAGCTACTGAATAGAAGGCCTGCATTTTGTCTGCGTGGACTTTGTAGAGCCTCTTGAATGACTTAGCAGGCGTCTCGCTCGAGTCGTATTCATACAGGAATACACAATACAGTGCCTCCTCGACCCCGATTACTGGGGTGGGAAACCAATCACCTGGGTGGAGGAAGTAGTAGACCACATGCGTCGCCCACAATTTCACCTTGCCCTTGGACTCTCTCTGCCGAAGACTGATGTACCTCTTCAATTCAACGAATCCTGCGACATCGGTGATAAGGACGGACGGTGATCTGACCCTCGTCCTCCGGTCCTTCGTGTCCACTTCCAGATGGTCGAAAATGGTTTTGAAGTCCAACGCATCCAGGACCTGTGCACGGCATATGTCGTCTTTCACACGATAGAGGAAAAAGAAGTAAAAGTGAGGGTCATTGACGTTACGCCACTCCTGAATGTCTGACATGATAAGTACTTCGGCGATCTCGCCCCCTCTCTCTGGCATAACCCTGCAAGTGTATTTGGAGTCGAATAGGGACTTCTCATCTCTGGGTGTGGCCTCGAAAGCATCCTCAACGATGTGTTGACTCCAGATGGACACAAGGACGTCCGGGGTGGGGTCGGTCTCCTTGTTGATCGCCTTGAGTCGATCCTCTAGCCAAGCTTTACCCTTGGCAGAGTGATTAGCGGCGTCCACCCAGGACTGGAGCTGAACCCGTCCAATATCCCACTCTACCGCAAAGGCGTTCCACTGCTCCTTCGTGTAAGGGACGAAGTCAGCAGCCTTCGAGGGAAGGGGTGCGACTTGTAATTTAACATGAGTTCCTTCTTCATAGCCCGGATTCTCTTCTCCCTGTTCGCCGCGTTTTCGAGTGTCTCGGCCTGCCCTTTCATAGTACCTTGGTTTGCCGCTTTGGAAGACTTCACACAGACCTTCTTTACGAGCACTAACTCCGCGAGGTAGTCAAGGTCTTCAGCGCGCATTTTATAGAGTGGCTTGAAGTCGTTCTGCGCTAAAGGCTTCCGCTTCAACTTAGCTGGGTCGCCAGTCTTCCCGTTCGAGTCTGGTAGGAATTTTGCGACGAACATCCTATCGATTACGATCCACTTCTGGACCACCGCATCATCCATCTTGAATAGAAGAGGGACCTTCACGTCTTTTGGGTCAGTTTTTCCGAGGTGAGTAAAAACCGTCGGCACCACTTGCCGTTGGAACGTCTGCAATAATATATAACTCAGTGTGTGAGCACCCGGAGATCTCCGGTAGATTGGATTTAATGCTTGAAGAATGAGCTCATTGATGAAATTGAAATATATTCGGGTGGAGGATGTAAGCTTACCGAGAATTCGTCAGATTGTGGACGACCATAGAGTTGGGGGGCAGGTTTTCCGAACTCAAACCACTTCACTCTGCACGTTTGCAGCTGCTCGGTAAAACTCTGCTCCTTCCGCAGACCCGTCAGATCTTGGTTCAGAGCGCTCGACAGTTGTAGCAGGGTCATGTCTTTAGGGTTTGGTTTGGTCCAAACCGGGATGATGGAGAAATGAGATATTTCTTCAAGCGTCCACGTTGATGGCAGTTCGTGTGACAAGATCTTGTGCGCCTCCACAGTATGCTGACCACCAATAATGTAAAAGTGTGTCGTGTCCCTAAGGCAGTCCTCCTTTGTCGGTTTGGTCGCGAACAACTCCACCTTAGTTCCGTCAGGTTTATTCTTCAGTGGCAAGACTCAAATGTGAATCTCTGGGGCCGTGGCCTTCGAGGACGCACGAACTGCGTTGATGATTCCTTCGAGCCGTTCTTTCTGGATGCCCCTGTACACTAATCCTCCAGGGGGGGCCCTATGTAGATTATTGAAATGAACGAGCTTCACGACATCCTTCTTCGTGAGAGGGTCTTCTACTGTCAAAGGCTTATTCTTGAGTACTATGTAAATGTTCATGAACGCGTCGTCGAGAACCATGCCAATTGCTTCAGCTTCAGTCCTCTTCATTTTGGCGAGGTCAGCCTGTGTGAAGTTCAGTCACTTTTCGATCGCGAGGCCAGGCTCATCGGCCTTCGCTTTCTTTCCCTTCTCTTCCTGCGACGAGGAACCTGGGGTCGAAGTTTTCAAGGTTGTGTTGCGTTTTCTTCCCGGGGTTGATTCTTGTGTCAGGGACAGAATGGGAGTCGGGTCTGGAACGGGCTTTCAGGACTTCTCTTGTGCTTCTGCCATCCACTGCCACTGCTCATTAACGTACACCGGGCTCCATGTATCAGTCGTGGGAGGGCCGTATAAGAAGTTCTCATTCTGACATGTCTCCGCCATCTCATCTGAAATCTTAAATGTCTCCAGAATCAAGCCGTATATAAGAGGCTCGGTGGATGAGTCCACGTTCTCCTGGACGACAAGGAGGCAAACCTCGTCGTCAAGACCCTGCATCTCTAGAACCTCGAGTCCAATGTCGGGGTGTCCCCGTTTCCCAATCCGAAGTTGGGGGACGTATTTCCAGGCTTCTTCAGGGGTTTTCAAGAGCTTTATTCCCCACTGGCTAATGCTCTCTCGGCATTTGTAGACGTAGCCAACATTATGAATTCCTCTGTAGACAAACTCAGGGAGCCAGAACTCTACAAACGCCCCAAGCTTCCCGGGACGACTTTCAGTCGGAACTGTGGTTGTCCACGAATCCTTGCAAGATGAGTTCGAAAGAACACAAACGCAGTTAGAAATCACTGCTATTGACCGGTAACCTATGGGGAGTCCGTCACTCAAAACCGGCTGTATTCCTAGGGATGGATGATAGAAATCAAGCTTCTAAATCATTTTATTACTGCCCAAGCCAGGGGAGGTCTTCGCACAATTATCAGATCTACAGACACTTGACTGATCTTAAATCGCTCGAAGTATCTTGCATGAGCTCAGCTAGAGATCTCCGGTTCGTCAGGAACGATCTGTAGTCGGCGTGAGGGGGTATCAAAACATGCTTGAAACGTCCCGAGATCTACAGCTCTATGTCGGATTGTGAGCAGCAATGGCGTTCGTTTTCGTTTAATTCCATTGCGAAAGTATCCGGAGATCTCTGGCTGATTTGCGGATGTCGTGTGCATCCGTCCAAGAACGATTCGATGCGTATCAGTCGGAGCCAATTCTGTCCTGAACCGGAGATCTCCGGATGATGACCAGAATGTCGAGTTTCACGATATTCACATTTTCCTACGCGCATATATGCACTACTTCGTAACGTCCGGAGATCTCCGGATATTTTTGAGATTTACTAAATCGCAGAAAAATATGTCAAGATTCATCAGACCTCGACATTATCCGGAGATCTCCGGCTGATTATTGGAACTCCGTATTCCGTTCGGAATGCAACCGGAGATCTCCGGCTGAAGCAAGTACGGATTAACATTGCACTAATCGCAACTTACCATCACGCGTTGTCGAGTAGCGAGAGTTTTTCTTTGGGAAATCGCGGAGATCCTAGCTGCTGCTAGAAATTGTTTGAGAACAAAGATTGTCTCCAAATAAATCTCTAGTCTTGACCACCAAATCCTCTTGTCTTCAAATCTTTAATCTTCATTCTTCAATCTTCAATCTTCAAACTCATCCCCGTTGGCCTATCATGTGATGGCTCTAAAGGGTTAAAGGTAAGGGTAGGTGATAAGAAACCACGGCCTCGGACGGGTAAAACGGGACGGCCAAACCACGAGCTGACCGTCCGAAAGATTGGCTCCTAAACTTCAAACCCACGGTGACCAGCAATCGCGCCTCACCGGTGGGAACAACATAAACACGACCGTGTGGGCCATTAACCCCACTTTGCCGCAACAAAGTTTACGAAGCAGAATTGAAAGACAACTAGCCTCCAAAACCGGCTGGGAATAACAAATAAAGACAACGAGCCTCCAAAACCGGCTAGGAATAACAAGCCACAAGCCACAACACACGAGTCTTCTAGTCTTCTTATCTTCAAGTCTTCATGTCTTCTTATCTTCAAGTCTTGAAGTGTTCAAAAACACAAAAGACCTCCCAAAGTTCTTGTCCACACTAGCTGCGAGCTTCCGATCGATGCCACAGATGATTTGAGCCGCCAAATGCCAAGTGCTATAGCTTTTTGGAAATCTGGTGCAATAAGCTAATACCCTCTAAAATCTCAGGTTATTCTAAACTACCTTCTAAAAGTTATGGAGGTTCAAAGTTTGTGCCTTCTTATGTCGATGGCAGCAAACCCTCTCCAACTTCGGCGGCTATAACTTCTATATTACTATTCTAAATGAGCCGTATAATAGCTTTATAAAAAGCTAATTTAATAAGCTACAACTCCTCTAAATTTCACTTCAAACTAATCTAGTCACTAAAAGTTGTGTAAGCTTAAAACTCACGCCTCCCCACTTCCAAGACGGCAGAACTCTCCTCTACTTAGATGGCTATAACTTTTTTATAGCGCATCTAAATGAGTCGAGTGATAGCTTCTTAGAAAGCTAATACAATGAGGAATGCTTCTCTCAAATTTCAAGTCCGAACACAAAGTACCGAAGCCATGGTGAAGGCCCGAAGTTGCTGCTCCTCTAATTGGGTAGCGGCCAACTACTCCTCACTCAATCTCTCATAACTTTTGCGTATGAACTCCAAATTGAACAAAAACACCGCTCAAAGAAGCGCAATTTCACAAGGAACATCTTCACAAACTTTCATAACATTCTCATGAAAAAGGAGTACACACCGCCCGATCTCCTTCTCGGGAATTTTCTCACAGCACTCTCTACCCACCAAAAACACACACCAAGAAGAAAAAAGAGTCGCCCCCCCTTATCCTTCCACATCAGCCCACGTCTAAGCCACATGGGCATCTAAAGCCTATTGGTTAACCTCCAAAAGCACTCTAAAGTCTATCAAGATAAGATAGGAAAGAAACCCCAACCATTGGGCTTCAAAAGGTGAAGTTCCAAAAGAATTCTAAGACGGTCAAACCTTTCCTTAGTTTCTTTTCTTTTTCTTTCTTGGATCTTGATCTAACATAAACATAAACACATAACAAACTCCTATATTAACAACTGAATGGATTCTACCTTTATTTAACCGAATAAAAACTCTAGAATTTGACAGAGCACCGCAGAAACATAACTCGCTCTCCGTTCATCGCTTAAGTAGGTCAACGGCCCTCGAAGCCAAAGACGATGGCCCATCTCATTAGAAAAGCGACTCACCATTTGGCCTTCATTGGTATTTTCAAAACACCCTTCAAACACCATCTGACGGCCACCCGTCAATGAAGCTTCAGCCTCCAATACAATCACTAGAGCTCTCGCGTCCGGTTGTAGATTCACAAATGCAAATTGCCGCAGACTTGGATCTGGACGTGGTTGAACACGACGCTCGGAAGGCCCCGCTTCATCTCGCACTCGCCGTCTGGAAGTTGATGGCTGAGAAGATTGAAACGGATCCTCCGGTAATTGCGATAACGACGACTCCCACTCATCTGGGTCTTGAGAATCCATACTATCAACTCTAAGCAATCCAAGCTATTGGCTTGAAGCAAAACATGTGAGGCAAAGAAACTATCTTCCTTTTTATATCTCTCAGTAACTTCTTTAAAAAGCTTGCCTTCACTGAATTACTCAAATAGCCATAAATAATTCTATTTAAACTAAAAGTTGCCCGCATCAAAAGATCTGGCTAAAGGACAAGGTCGCGACATTGTACAGTCCCTCAACAGTTGTATAAAGCCGCCTTAAGTCCACTAATGGTCGCCAAGTTGCGGACTTGGTTGGCTGTCAAGGTCCGTTGATTGTTGCCTGCCGGTTCCGGGTTCGAGCTTTATCAAACTCGTTGAACGGCCTGGATAGTTGCAACTTGGTACTTGCTAGTGAAAGCAGGAAATAAGCAGCCAACCGGCCACCTACGCTTCCCTGAGCTACAGTGACAAGATGCAGGCTTCCAAGTTATACTAATAAGCTCCGGTTATCCCCCATTGAACCAAACCGTGGATTTCTCCACGACCCCAACCTTTTGTATCTTTCTCCTCATATTCTATCCGATGTCCAAGGCAACATCTTTAATGTTTTGACACAATATATTAATTTACAACACGACAGCGTATATTCACATTCATTCAAAGAGTAGTTTGACATACTACTCTGGAAGTTTTACATACTCAAAATTCATGTTTCAAATTACAAAACACACTGAGACGTATCAAATGCTCACACAATGCTTTCAATAACCGACCTTACACACATGAAATTGAATCTGCAAATGTTCCGATGGAACGCCAAATGTGACGTTTGCACATGGATTACTCTTGTCATTAAATCGGACCGGACTCGAAAGACTCAATATGAACCAGCACATTCTAACGTTCGTACAATACCATAATCACACGCATATTCATGAATTGAAACATACTTCTGTTCATGGGACATCAAAAATAAAATTGACTATAGCCTAACAGATATCTGAATTCTAGTACTTATCCTGTGAGGTTTCAATTCATTATTTAAGTGTACTTTGTTGTCATACACCTGCTAGGAATCAAATGAACAAACTTGAATCACAATAAAATATAGAATCCACACACAGTCGCTCGGACACAATGGAAACAGTGCAATGTTGTGGACTTACCGGTCTCCTTTCCATGAAGTCTCACTCTACGTTCCAGCTCCAGTTGCCATTTCCCAACCTCGTCGAGGAACTCCTCGGGATCGAAGCGAATTCACAGCTTTGGATGACATCAACATTCAACAACTCAGCTTCACAAACTCTACAATTTTTCAGATGCCCTAGAATTTCAGGTCCACATCTGATTGAAAAGATTTCCGCGAAATAAATTTCAACACTACTTATTTACGGATAACATGCTCATTTACACGCATAACATGCATAACATGCTCATTTACGGACCTTCTGTACTGAATGCACTGAATACCAGAACCCTATACCTTAAGCCCTACAATTCCGCTTCAACGTCTAACAACATCAGAATTACTCGACTCTCTTGAACCCTAATGGCGCTTACCGAACCCTACACCTGCCCGAGTGCCGATTCTAAGCAGTCCTGGGAAACTACGATATTTGATGACACTGAATTTTAATCTGTGAGAGAGTACATACCTCTTCACTGACCGATTCGGCGCACCCGTTCCTCGTGGTCGTTCGTGAAGACGCCACCCTCAACCGCAACGTCGTTTCAGCTTCGCTCGTGAACCGAGGCGCTCGCTAAATTTAAAAACCTATTTCAATATCTGTGTTCCAGTCTTGCTCTCCGACCTTCATTCCATATCCCGAAACAACCTCTGGACGATATGCTCAATGTCCCTCACTTTTATCAACACTCACCTCGCACACCGACAGCCTCTCACAGCGCACACCGCCCTAACCTAATGTGTTGACGCCTATTGCGCAAACCATGAAAAAAACCCCTCCCGCCACTTCCGCTCACTACCTACGACATTACAAAGACAACACCCATAAAAAACAAGAAAGGTTTGATGCTTGGAGTTCCCCTAACTCAAAAGGGACAAGCTAGACGGCTCAAGGGCTGTGACGGCTCATGATGACAGTGGGTGAACTTAAAAATCAGCTCTAATCACGTACATATACAACGTGTACATTTCACAATCATGAATTGTCAATGTCGTGAGCATGCGTGACAAGACGTATTGATACCCGGATTCCTGGGTATTACATATGGCTACAGTAGATACTCGGGTTCACCGGGTATTAGAGTAATCATCATACTTGAATTTAAAACGTCATAAGTGAATAAGCTTAATCTCCCTCTCCGTTACTCTCCCTCACTTCTTTCCCTCACTTGTTTTTCTTATTTATGTTTTGCTCTCCCCTCCTTCTCCATCTCCATCTCATTTTTAATCTTGATTCTAGTAATTTTTAGGCTCCCCCTGATTTCAATAATTACACATTCTTAAATTAACCTACTACTCTAAAAATAAATCCCGCACTCTTCCTCGCTTACTCTCCCTCCCTATCCCTTATTCTCCCTCACTTCCTTACTCTCCCTCTCCATCTCTTTTCTAATTTTGATTTTTTTTTTTTATTCCCTAAATTTTCCCTAGTGGCATATTCTAAAAACATAAACTACTTTAAAATAAATACCTCCCTTACTCTCCTTCTTTTACTCTCCTTCTCTTACTCTCCCTCTCTGCCTTATTCTCCCTCGCTTACTCTCCCTCCTACTTGTTTTTAATTTATTATACTCTCACTCTCCTCTCCTTCTCCATCTCCATCTCTATTTTCCTTTTGAAGTTTACTTTTTTGGATTTTCCTTCTTTCAATAAATTCACATTCTAAAATTAAATAACTACTCTCAAAAACAATCCCGCACTCTTCCTCGCTTACTCTCCCTCCCTATCCCTTATTCTCCCTCACTTCCTTACTCTCCCTCTCCATCTCTTTTCTAGTTTTGACTTTTTTTTTTCCCTAAATTCCCCTAGTGGCATATTCTAAAAATATAAACTACTTTAAAATAAATCCCTCCCTTACTCTCCCTCGCTTACTCTCCCTCCTACTTGTTTTTAATTTATTATACTCTTACTCTCCTCTCCTTCTCCATATCCATCTCTATTTTCCTTTTGAATTTTATTTTTTTGGATTTTCCTTCTTTCAATAAATTCACATTCTAAAATTAAATAACTACTCTCAAAAACAATCCCGCACTCTTCCTCGCTTACTCTCCCTCCCTATCCCTTATTCTCCCTCACTTCCTTACTCTCCCTCTCCATCTCTTTTCTAGTTTTGACTTTTTTTTTTCCCTAAATTCCCCTAGTGGCATATTCTAAAAATATAAACTACTTTAAAATAAATCCCTCCCTTACTCTCACTCTCTTACTCTCCTTCTCAATTACTGTCCTTCCCTTACTCTCCCTCTCCCTTGATTTTAATTTCTTTTACTTTTACTTTCCCCTCCTACTCAATATCCATCCTTGGTTAATAATATTGTACTATTGTAATAGTAAAATTATTTTTTCTATTCTATTCTATTGCATTATTAAATCATGCATAGGTTTCAAAGAGATATATACTTTGTTGTTACCTTTCTACTTAATTATTTTGTGATATTAAAACTACATTAATGGTTGAACTAGTGCGTTGCAAAGCAAGCGCCAACTCCTAGCCATAGTACTAAAATCATAATTTGCGCAATAAACCACGAAGTGAACTATCGCGTAGTCAACCATGCTGTGAACTACAAAAATGCTACTTGAACCGCGGTGTCAACTGTACAGTGAATCATTCCACCTTTCATTTTTTAGTATTTTTAAATATTAAAAATACATAAAAATGGTTGGGCTAATGCATTGCAAAGCAAGCGCCAACAGCTAGTCTACTCTAAAATTATATCCATTATCCTCCCTCTCTTCTTTATTCTCCCTCTAACTAAATTATAATGTATCAAAGTCTTAAATAGTTAAAGTTCAATTATCGCTAAATTTTCTTACACGCTATTGAATCCAGTTTTTTTTAAGTTATAGTTATCGATAAATTTAAGGTTATAGTTCATAGTATCAATCAATTTTTAATTTATAGATTTAAAGGTGATATAAGCCCTCGACCTTCATGAACCCAGAACCTTCCACAGTGAACCGTAAACCGTGAACCCTTAACCTTCAACCCCAAACCGTGAACCCTTAACCTTCAACCCCAAACCGTGAACCCTTAACCTTCAACCCCAAACCGTGAACCCTTAACCTTCAACCCCAAACCGTGAACCCTTAACCTTCAACCCCAAACCGTGAAGTAGAAACCCTGAACCCTAAACCCTAACCTGTAAATAGTGAACCCTGAACTTTAAACCCTAAACCCTAAACCTAGACCCTAGACCCTAGACCCTAGACCCTAAACCCGTAAACCCTAAAACTGTGATGAACAATCCTGCCTTACCACGGAAGCTATACCCGTTTTCATAGGACCAGGTTGCTGTACTTTTAAAAGCATCTGCTCACTTATATATTTCTGCACGTATCTTCAAAAGTAGACAAATAGCTTCTGTCGAACTAGGAAATTTTGGAGATATTTCACATTGGAAACGAATGTCGACGTTCTACTTGTATCCTGTAGTGTCAGTTGAACAACACTACACTAAAAGTTTCATTTAGTGTAGTGGACACTAAATACGAACCCATACACTAATTGTCAACTACGCAATTAGTGTAGTGACAAAATAGTACACTAAATGTGAACTACTACACTATTTGTGAACTTTTGTAAAGATTGGAATATTAACTATTTTACTCGTGCACGTTTAGTGTATTGAAAGTAGAAGAGAATTATGTGTTCTCAAAGGTGAAGAAGAGAAAAAATAAAACTCACAAACAAAAAATTGGAAAAAACAACAATTGCGAAAAAATAATAATTAGGCAAAAACAACAATTTGGGAAAACAACAAATAGGTAAAAACAACATTTTTGCGAAAACAACAATTAGGAAAAAACATTTAGGGAAAAACAACATTTTTGGAAAAAACACGAACTATGAAAAAACATCAATTCGGGGAAAAAAGACAACTTATCATTTGAAAAGGTAAACTTTTGTAAAAATAAGCTTTCCCAAATGTGAACATTTGAAAAAGTAAAGATTTGAAAAAGTAAACGTTTGAAAAAGTGAACTTTTGAAAAAAATTACTTTTGAAAAAGTGAACTTTTGAAAACGTGAATTATTTCAAAAGTTCACTATTTCAAAGTAAACTTGGAAGAAAGTAAATTTTTGAAAAAGTTAAGTTTTGAAAAAGTAAGGTTTTCAAAAAGTAAAGTTTTGAAAACGTAATTGTATGGTAAAGTAAAGTTTTGAAAAAGTAAATGTTTGGAAAAAGTAATTGTATGATAAAGTAAAGTTTTGAAAAAGTAAATGTTTGGAAAAGTAAATTTTGTAAAAGTTAACTTTTTAAGAAGTAAAACTTGAAAAAGTAATATCTTGTAAAAGTAAGCTTAAGAAAAAAAATTCCATGAAGTGTACTCCGATAAAGTTATTATTGATAAAGTAAATTTTGATCGAATTAACTTATTTTGAATGTACACTTGTTTGCAATTAGTACACTATTTGTCAACTTCTTTGCAATTAAAGTATAAAGGTAAGTACACTATTTGTGCCATTACACTAAATGAAACTTTTAGTGTAGTGGGCAGCAGTGGGCCGACTGATTTCCATGCGTAGGGTATAATTTCATTTACAATGGTAGGTACAAGAAGAATTATACGATTACATTATACTGTGACATAGTCCATGACGTGGTACGGCCCTTGTAATCACAAAGACAGACCATGGGGCATACTTCATCTTATGTTTTCTAATTTGCAGCACTCTGGGAACTAGATGGTTTCCTTACAATACGGTCATCCCATGAGTACGAGCCTTTCATTTATCATGAGTAGAATGTGGCCTCGGTCGTGGGCACGTCGAAGAATGCGCACTATCATGATGGTGTACAACAGTTACTATGATAGAGTATGCATGCCTAAGATTCGTTTCAAATTTGAGCGCCTGAATTTTCCCACCAGGAGGTGATGAGGAGGTTCATAAGAGTATCCTTCAACTCAGCTCTCATCCTTATTTGCTCTAGAGGTTTGGGATACTGTGGGAGCTGAGCCAGTTAGTGAGAGTAATTGCGTGCGCGACATCGTGCTAGAATTCTGCAGGGAAACAATTAGAAAGTAGGTATTCCAGGAGTGTTAGGATTGTATCCTCGTATAATTTCATATCGGCATTCAATTTGATAGGATTGGTGTAGATTGTGTTTCTCTCTGCCCTCAAAATCGACCGGAAGCTGTCGTATAGTGATTCGGTAACAAAATCGTCTCCTAATTAAGAAATAGATCCGGAGCGCCTAATATATTTCGACTCGAGAAGTAGGATGACGTGACTGATCGGGGTGTGAATCCGAACAGTTCTCACGGATTGGTGACTGAATCTTTCTGCCACACCCTCGAATATTCCGTACGGCCGATGTTTCGATAACGACATAGATGCGAACCGGAGATCTCCGGTTGTTCTAGCCGTGACATTCTGGATTCTGCCATGCTCACTTGCAGGCCACGGCAACTATCCCAAAAACATCTGGCTGTTCCATTTTACGAGCCTAGGGTTCCCGGAGATCTCCGGCTATTCAAAAGCGAGATGATCATTGAAAGATATCACGACAGCGTGGTTCGGATGAACCGGAGATCTCTGGTAAGATTCGAATAGAACTTCTAGCTTCACCCTTCACATCCTCACTTACACGAGGAATGGACGTTGTTGGTCAATATCGAGTCGTCCGGAGATCTCCGGCTAGACACACCCTACAATTTTGACCATGGTTTTTCAGTTCTAATCCACGTCCACTTATTCATGTCCTAAGGCCATCGGCCACCAGCCGAACATCGACCGACGGAGGCCGGAAGAATGTCTGACTCTGATTGGTGGGAGAGTGACTCGGACGATCTTGCCATGGTCGTAGCTCAGTGCCCTGATTTCGGTCGAGCGGATTCTATGGAAGAAGATGATCCATCCGAGGAGTCTACTGGAAGGTCGGAGGTTTTGTGGTCAGGATTGCCCGTGTACCTCTTGAGACCAGGCTCAGGCGAAATTGGAGAAGCATCAATTGTCGAGGTTCACCCAGTTGGTCAATGGCTTTGAGTTGACATACCAGTCGGTTCCAGTGAGTTCGTATTACTCAGACCAACGGCCATAACGTCCTTGGCGGAAGAATTTCCACTCATTCCGTTGCAACGCGGATATTGTTCACTTGTTCAAACACTTCGGCGGACGGTCCTGTGGAGAAGGGCGGATGTGAATATTCCAACCAGAGATCTCCGGTCCCACGAGTCCCCTTTCGTTCCACGTGAGAGATGGGTTGGACTTGAAGTGCAGCGATTGGACGGAAATCTGTTAGTACTCTGCTCAGGTAGAATCATGGCGTCGTTACCAGGGGATCATTTCCGAAGTGGATGCTTGGGAGAAGATAACATTGGTGTAACTGTCCTCGACGTTTTTGTGGGGGACACGGAGAGAATTATGAGTCATGAATCGTGGCCCATTCTTGAATGTTGTTTTCCTTCCGGGAGGTCTTTAAAAAGCACAATAGATCATATCGCATCCCTACCTTTACAACCTGATTCTGGTGCTTATTTGGGAGGTCGTGCAAAGGAGCCTTACCGCTTTATTTCCCGACAGCAAGACCTCAACAAGAAAGAATCCGTGTACACCAAGAGGACTATGGATGACGAAATTCGCAAAGTCAGCTCGGAAAGGTATTGTCCCAGACGATGCTGCCAATATTTTCAACAATCCCAGACTCTTTCTGTTAGACAGAAATTCTATGACAAATCCTTTGAAGACCAAAAGGAGTATGCGATCTCGGTAGGCGGGCAGTTTCACTCCATTGACGGGGACCGGAAGAGAAAGTACGTCACTCTATTAGGAACGGAGGTCTGCTCCGTTGCATGGTACACGATCCATGGAATTCGGAAGTCCACGTTTCACTCGTACATCGCACATTTCAGTAGAGGAATCATCAATGCAACTCACGGTAACAAGGGCATCAAGCGCCCACGGCTTGCCACTATACAAGCAATGGGGTCGATGACGTCGATTATTAATGACAACGCGGATCAGATGCCTCACCAAATGCGTAGTGTCGGGAATGGTCGGATTAACACTCTCAAGTATCTTCCTGCGGGAAACAATTGGAAGCAAATTCGAGCCAGTGTCAATGCTGTACGTTATTTGTCTCTGCATAATGATTTGGATTAGAACTCTCTTTCTTCAGTCGACTGAAGTCCTAGTTACTGAACTGGAGATCTCCGGTTGTGTCATCGTTGACATGAAATGACCTTCATTTGCTCTTCTCTATATTTCGCACTGTCTGCTGGATTGTCTTTTTGAAATACTCTTCTCACTTGAAATTTTTTTCATCTTGGAGACAAACGACTCCTACGGTCTTCCTCTTGTAAGTCAGTCGACAGTTAGTAGGGTAAGAAAGGAATTCTTCGGGAATGTTGCTATTAAGCCATCTGGAAGCACCTTCGCAAAATGCAGTACTTGCGATGAGTTCAATCAGTTCTTACTGACGACTCCAAAGGGAACGCCCGCTTACGAGCTATTCTATAGCAACAAGCAGGCTCACTTCAATCACCAACAATCTTGCCGGAAGCTTTACGCGACATTGAGAGAAGAGTCGAAGGCGAAGCCGCTGACCTTTCTCTGTGTCATTCACGACAAGATGGACACTGCAAAGACGGCCCTTCCTCGCATGTCGAGGACTACTAAGGCGACATCTGGTCTCGAATAGCTTCCCATGAATGTCACTGGAATGGTGGCTCACAGTCATGTTGACGGAGCGTATGCTCACTATGCTCCTACTTTATGGCCTGGAGATTCGAACGCCACCATCTCCTCTCTGGCAAAACTTTTTCGGCGGCTTGAGGGTGCACCTTTACAAGAGTCGCGGGCGCTCTTCGAGCACCCTCCTCCAAACTCGATGTTTGCGGCGCTCATGAGGGAAAAGAGCAGGTGCGTCGACGCTTTAGAGCCCGTGGAGCCGAGTGCTTTTAAGGGACCGAAACCTTTGCCGCTGAAATTGTTTCTACAGCTTGACAACTCAGCGAAGGACAACAAGAACCAATACTTGATGGCATTATTATCACTGCTAACTGCTCGAGGTGTTTTCAAGGAGATACAGGTTGGCTTCTTGGTGGTCGGACATACGCATGAAGATATTGATGCATACTTTAGTCATCTTTCGAAAGAACTGAAGAAAAGCAGTACATATATTCTAGCGGATTTGATGAAGGCATTTATGAAGTCACAGAAACTAGCCTTCATGCCGGAAGTTCTCCAAGAGGTCGCCGACTTCAAATCGTATGTCGATGGCTATCTATGCGGCGGGGCGGGACGTCTGGTGGGACTTAGTGATATGCATCTTTTCAAGTTCTTCGTTGACAATGACGGTGTTCCGGTCATGAAGTTCAAAAAATCTGCCGTTGACGTAGAGTGGTTACCCATGAATAGAGAGCCGATAAAACTTTGGAAGGTAGATGACTTCGGACGTCCCATGCTTCCAACAGGATCTCCCAAGCCCGTCCCTTTCAAGCCTATATGGGGTAATGAGGAGCAGAGCCCTGTTGGAAACCAAGATGTTGCCAGAGACAAGGCCAGGAAAGCGACCGAGAACAAAAACTTTATCAAGACGGGGCTTCGGAAGTACGTTGACTACTGGGCGTCCGGAATGACTAAGTGCGCAGGGTACGCGGACTCCATCCTCCCATACCTGCAGTACTGGAAGGACGTCATCGACGAGCTAGACAAGCCACTTCCCTAGAGGCCTTCTGAACTCGAAGAGGGATTCTGGCCTGCCCATGATTGGAGAGGCCCTCATAAGGGAGGTGAAAATCTTCTAGGACTGCTTCCACAACCAGAGGATGTCACTCCCGAGGATGAGGTTCTTGAGCCTTACTGCGGACCCGCTAATGAAGCCCCCAAGTCCACATTTAATCCTTGGCGTGACATTCGTCATGGCTCCTGGATTTTAGTAAGACTTAGTGATCATGACATCTATCCTGTCTGGCAGGGAAGAGCAGTTTCGGAGGTCGTCAGGCAAGATGGTAATGTCAACTACGGGAAATTCCTGGTTAAGTATTGGGAGCCTGATAACAAGCAGAAGAATCTGAAGAGGAAGTACCAGGACCGTTGGGAAGCCACTTGGGTTGCGGACCAAGAAAAGCCTGTTTGGTGTCATGTGAGTTCCGTGTTGTTTGCGACCTGGTCAAGCAAAGTTAACCAACTTATGATGTCCATTCTACGGAAAATGAAAGAAGTAGCGCTTGTGAACTTAGAGAAAGCGAATGCCGCTGATCCCTGATACGTTTATCAGTCCCTCTACTTATAATTCAGTTATGTGAAACTCTCTTCGTGAAAAATCTCGAAGAGTTGCTACGTTCACACCGAAGAGCACCGGAGATCTCCGGCTGTGGGTGCTTTTATTTATCTGGGCCCGAGTTCGGCATCCTTTCTTTCAGCTCTCTCTAGTCATCGCGTAGAGGACCAAATTTGTGCTCCTATGTTCAATGAAATTTGGGTATATTGAGGAGTGACAGAGTTATTGTTGACTGAATTCTACTAGCGGTATATTTTTGGACCCTCACGTCTTTGTGAAAGCTTACAGGAGATCTCCGGCTTTGGAAGTTATATTTTGTGGACCTAAGGATGTTCGTAACTTGCCATGTTTCAGTCGGTGAGATTTAGCCGGAGATCTCCGGATAGGAGATTCACATCCCCTATTCTCGTCAATGGGGTTCCAATTTTGAGCTTTCCAATTTTGAGCTTACCTAGGTGTTCTGAATAGTATTGAATCATATCCGGAGATCTTCTGTGACTTCGATAATGCATTTCATTTTATGATGGATGTTTCAACAATGTATCAGAGACCTTTTGGTTATTTCCGTGGTTGTTTCCTTCTTAGATTTTTGACATGCTACAACTAAAATGATAATACGCTGTCAATTTCACACTTCATATCAGTTGTACGAGGACCTTCTTATCATTGATGTGATGCTAATGGTTGGCGGCGGAGATTGTACTTCGCACATCACGTTGCGACAACACGCTTGACGCGTGGCCTACCATGTTGGTCATTTGTGTCTGTGGAAGCTGCCTTTATTTCTATCAGTCTCAGTGTTATGGCGACTTATATCAATGACTCATCCTTTACCTACGCTCGAGACCTGTAATTAATGGGTTGGTAGGGAGGATAGTATAAGAAAGGGTTCGGGTCTGTACCAATTCATATGTTTTGTCTTTCAACTTGTTAGTTTTGTTAGTCGATAGCCAGGGTTGAGAGAGAGGAGATGGCTTTTGCAAGTAGGAAGAGGGAGAGGGAAGAGTCTGATTCGGTAGACCGTAGAGTTTCTCGAAGGATCGTGAGCGACGCTCAGGGTTCGGAGAAGGGACGACCGCTACACTTTCAAGTCGGGTACACATGGGCGATAGGTTCCATTCGGCGTGTTCGGGACGAATTGGAGGAGGACGCTCGGAGCAAGTATGTTCCAGAGGAGGAGGACGGCAGCGAATATGAAGCGGAGGACGAGAACGAGGTCGACTGTGATGAAGATGAGACGGTCTTCGGAGGTCGCTTGGTTGAAGAAGAGGAAGAGGACGACCTCTGGTATGTTGACGAGGAGGAATCTTCTTCGGAGGGCGGCTGCAGCCCATTTCAAACTGGTTGTGACACAGGGTCTGATGTTGATTCGGACATGTACGCGCCGGCGCACTGCAAAGATCTTTAGAAGTCTTTAGAGGTAGTGCCAGGATAGGTTTTGCTCTTTCATGCAGGAGTTTCACTGAGACTAGTCATTGCTGTCTCGTAGAGTTGATCAAGTATGTGATGGTCTTGTAAACGGACTCCCTTCCGAAAAAACAATTTTGTTTTTGAAAAATGACCAAATGTTTTCTACTTTCCCTGCTTTCGACCGGATATCTCTGGCTGTTTTAACGGCATCTATGAAATGTCAATGCCTTCTGCTCTGTATTCATTTTCTCAAGGCAACCCCTTAGTACTCCCTGGGAAGATAATCAAGTCAGTACAATTTCTGTCGATAATACCGTACCTCTCCTTGAGCAAGGTTCTATCACTGTAATCGATTCGTATCGTCTGACTGAAATCATCCGGAGATATCCGGCTGAATGACTAAGTTTAATTTTATTTGTATCCCTCTCAATCTATTGGGTGCCACAATTCTACTACATTGAAATCCTTCTTCCTTATTTCTGGACTTTGCAAAGTCCATAAATAGTTTAATATGGCATGGTTGCGAGTACACCAATGAGTTGGAAAACAAAGGTGGCTCTTGCCCATATTGGGTTTCTTTAGATTGTGCAAATTTCTTGTTTGTAAGTCTTTTTCTCTCTTTTTCTACTGGGTGACCCTCGGTAACATCCTCTCCGATGTAGAGAAAAAGTCCCCCAGTGGACTCTATCTAGACCATATTGTGACTTCTTATACATGTGAGTCTACGTTAGTGTTATATTAATTGTATTCTATTGTCCTAGTCTTTCTTTTAAGTTTTCTCTATCCTCGAATCATTTTTAGGTCTTGCCCACATTTTCTATCTTTCTCCCGGTCTTCCCGGTCCCGGGGAAACCTCTTTCTAAGTCTTTGTCTCCCAAGTTCTCTCCTTGTGATGATTTTATGTAACCTTGTGTTGTTAGTGCGTTGCTAGATATGTGAGACACCTATATCCACATATTCTAGCAAAGTGTTTTGGATTAGTCCACCGGTTGACCGGTAGACTTGTGTTTCTGGGCCAGACCGGAGTTTGTGATAATTTGTGATTGTTATAAATACAAGGCACATCTCGAAGGATGTCCATCTCAGACAACACGACTACATCGGTAACACGGACGCTTTTCAAGATTAACCCGAACAAGTGGAAAGGGATCGCGAAAGAAGAATACTTTGAGGAAGGTTGTTGAGTTTTTAAATTCAATCTTCCGGTTAATCCTTCCATAGGTCTACCGAGAGATAACTCCACTCTTCCGGATGAGTCTTATGGTTGAGATTTTGTTATATGTTATGTGTTATTGTTGACTTATCCCACCGGTTAGTGGGATGTTGTTTTCAGTTGCTAGATTTAAACACTAGGGTGAAAGTAGTAATATTGATGAGGCCCGTTGCGCACCCGGTCACTACCGCTTGAGTGATTTTTCCGGCTACTTACTTTTGTTAAAGAAAGGTTCACCGGTCTCGGAACCGGAAGTCTTCCGATTTACCGGTCTACCAGTAATCCGCTGATGACTAGGCTATCCTTGATTTTAGGATCTAGATGTCGTTTTGTCCTTTAGTGTATCTACTTTTGGACGGTAGCTATTGATTGTAGTGCACGCTCTAAATGCCATTTCCACCTTTTGGAAATGTAGTTTTGGAGGGTAGCTAGCAGCCTTTGTATATTAAAGAGCCTTGGGCTTTTGTGTTAAGTACTCTTTTCTTTGTTGATTTGCTCGTGTCTTGCCTTCATGGCTTGTGTCTAGAGTCTTTGTTGAGCTTGTGTGAGTAGACCGAGAGAGAGTTGAGTCCTTCTAGTGTGTCTTTGCTAGGTGTGCGAGGTTGTGACTTGTTGTGTTTTATGTGATTGAGTGTGAGTAGAGACTTCCTGAAGTTGTAGGATATCCAGGTTAGATAGGTGGAGTGAGATCCGGGATCTATGCTCCTGACCCTTTACTAGTGGGACCGAGAAGAGTTGCTTTATCGGATTGGATCCGAGAAGCCCACGACTATTTATGATAGCTTCCTTTAAGTGGGAAGTGTTTGGATCGGTGGAGAGGAGGGGTGATATCCCCCCCCCTCTCGGTACACCGGGAGAGATCCCCGCTAAACTCGAGTCCGGAGAATTTTGGGGTTTCTATCCTTGCAGTGGACAAGTTCCGACGATCCCTGTGGAAGGTTGTCTTGCTCATATGATTTGCTTAGTACTAACTTGTTGTGAGTCTTGTATCTTCTTGGTTTGATTCATTGGAAGTGGTTGTAGTTGAAACCCGGGCTTGCATGACCGATTTACCGGGACAAATTCCCGGTAGATTGTGAAGACCGGTAAACCGGCTGTAACATTTTTAACTCTTTCAAGGTGTAGGATTAGATTGTCGATATTGTGGCCTCTGGACTGCGAGAACGGAGGGCAGTGACTTCTCGAGCACTCTAAAAACTTATAGGAAAACTACTGTGACGCTCAACTGAGTTTAACCTAAACACATGTGGTTATTTATGACCGGTTACTAAGGTATCGGGGAAGCCATCCTCCGGGATGTGCTGATGCATTAAGTGTGAAGTGTTGTTAAGATATAAAGAGTTTGATGCACAATAAAAATCCCTGGAAACGATCTAGTAAGGTGGGCTTACTTAAGGTTAATTTCGGTTAACTTTGAGAATTATGAACCTCTAGACTACGACACATACCCAAGGATGTTCTTGAACTCACCAAGTTCTAGAAGGATCTTTTGCATATGGGTGGTCTCTCTCTTATTGATTTCTGTTGGAGTTTTGTGTGGAGTCAACCGTGCAAGAGATAGGATAGGACCCAAAGAGAGATAGCATCCGGGCTTGCCCCGATAGGTGGACCATGCGGAGGTGGCAAGAGGTGTTGGATATCGACAACAAGGGGCAAGATGGACAATTCTGAAGAAGAAGGAGTATGCTAAGGGACACTTCAGCACTAATGACGCCAAGAATGGCTATGCATTACAGGATTGTCTGGACCCCTTAGCTGAACAGGTCTTTGCATTCCTTGTACCAATCTTACACCTTAAAAAACCTATTCAAGTCACAGTCACCGTTGCTAACACCGTGTATGGTTCCTATCTTGGAGAAAGAATGGTGCATTGGGCAATCATTGTGAAGGACGTGATGATTTGTTTGACAAAGAGTGTCACCAATGTTAAGCGTTCACCCATCTGCCCCCTTTTTATCCACCTCTATCACCACTTCAAGGAGACCACTCTTGAGGAGGCCATGGCATATGGGACTCAACTTATGATGATGATGTTCGAGGGAACGGAGTCAGAATCCGAGCTTGGATTTGAAGGAGAGAGCCGCTCATCGAGTCATTGCAGTTAGAAGAGGAAGCGCTATCACCTTCCAAGTGTCATAGACAGAGGCAGGGAGGAACACCTTCCACCCGGACTTGAGCTGTTGTCCGTGCCCAGCTATCGGACTAGCTGAGCTTAGAGGTAAGACTTACTGTGCATCCGAGTTGATAGAAGCTCTTTGTGTATATGTGGATGACGTGGATAAGACTCTTGGACAAGTGAGCAGTTTGATAGACAATCCACCTTGCCTAGGACTGGTCGCCGCGGTTAAGGAGAAGATTGGAGGGGCTAGTGACCTCCGCATCATGGAGCAGAAGGTCAACCGGCTCACCCTCGATATGGCGATGATGAAGAGCCGGGCATTGGAGGCCAAGAAGAGTTGCAAAAAGTCTCTTCTCCAGGCCAACGCCTCGGCGGTGGCGTTACTTTAGGTGGAGGAGGCATTGCACTTACCGGCGGATGTGGTGATGAAAACTAAGATATTTGATGCCAGATTCGAGGGGGATGACCATATTTCAAGGAAGAGGGTGATTTCCTTTATGATGGAGCAGACCGTTACGGTTGAGGCGGCCTATGCTAACATGAGAATGTTGGTAGGCAACCTCACCCACATCCTACCTAAGGTCATTGAGGACTCCGACAGCTCGGCCAAGGATGTAGATTCTAGCTCGGAAACTGATCGAGAGGAGCAAGGCTTGGGTGACCAAGACCCTCCAGCAATGAAGGACGTGGTTGATCTTGATAGCCCAGACCTTCCATCAGGGACTCCAAACTTGGAAGTTTCCACATGTCAATCTCCCAAGGAGATCACCACACATGTGCGGAGCGGTTGGAAGGGAAGCTCGGGTGTCACGATGTAGCCTCCACCCACGGTCCATCCTCGTCAACTTCCACTTGGAGACATTATTCACTTGATACCAGCCGTTGTTCCTTTGCAAAGTATGTCTCATCTTAGGAAGACCACGAGTAAAAGTTTCGCTTACTTCCACGTTCCGGTGCGGACTTAGGACAAGTCCAAACGCACATCTGGGCAGGATGTCATCATGGGGACTCCGAGCCAAGTACCGATCCTTCCGACCGGGTTCGAGCTCCATCCGAGCACGACTTCCGTGCCGCTCACTCCGGGTGGCTCGGATGCCACTTTGACTTTGAGGGAGACCTTACTTTGGTCATCTGTGCCCCGACCGGCGTATTTTTTGTCTACAGATTTGTTATCATCACTTGTGACATTTGCGACGGCCGCACCTAATCTGAGTTCGAGCCGGAGCTCCAAGAAGCGGAAGAAAAAGGAAGAGACGAAAAGACTTGAGGAGTTCGCCTGGAAGTAGGCATGGAATCTTGTTTTGTAGGTCACTATTCATTCCCGGACTAGGCCCCGATTTGAACTTGAATTTGACTTGGTTTTGCCTTGGGATTTGTGTGATTAGATGCCTTTTGACTTGGCGCATTGAGTTGGTGGGACTGTGACCGCCGTCATCAAGGTTAGTTCATGACTCCGTTTTTAGTTGAAGGGCATTGCTTGCTTTTGGCGTTTGTGTGTGTTCCAAGCAGTATAAGTGAGGCGTCTCTTGGCACCTCTCTTCATTGCTTGTTGTGTGTATTTGCTATCAGTTAAATTCTGAATCTACGCTCTCAAAGCCTTTCATGGTTGGGGAGCTCGGATTCTATCCATGATTGTGAGTACCATTTCAAGTAGTCCGTTCCTGAGTTCGTTCTAATAGTTGGGTTGTTGTTTCTTTGCACCATCATTTAGAGTAATTAGATAGGGTGGGAATCACATGTGAGACAACGAGGGTGTTAGAGAGGCGTGAATCTAAAATTGAATGTCTATTGTTGTTTTCTTGCTCCATCACATAGAACTAGTTAAGGTAGGATGGGAATAAAAAGTGAGAGGAAATGTTTGAAGGAGGAAGAGGGGGGAGTGACGGATGAAGAAAGAGTCTTGGTACGTCTTGTGTGACCTTTTGGTGGCAGTATGTAGCCGGTTGTGGAGGCGTGTTTCTGATCCCGGATGCATCAACCTTTGGTAGGATAGTTGATTCAAAGGAGCACTACATTACCTTAATGTTGTATTTAACTATTTATGGACTTTGAAAAGTCCAGAAATAAGGAAGAAGGATTTCAGTGTAGTAGAATAGTGGCACCAAAGAGATTGAAAGGGATACACATAAAAGTAATCTTAATCATTCACCCGGATATCTCCAGATGATTTCAGTCACACGATACGAATCGATTACAGTGATAGAACCTTGCTCAAGGCGAAGTACGGATTTATCGATAGAAATCCTACTGACTCGATTTTCTTCCCAGGGAGTACTAAGGGGTTGCCTTGAGCAAGTGATTTTAGAGCAGGAGGCATTGACATGTCATGGATGCCGTTCAAACAGCCGGAGATATATGGTTGAAAGCAGGGAAATCAGAAAACATTTGATCATTTTTCAAAAACAAAATTGCTTTTTCGGAAGGAAGTCCTTTTACAACACCATCACATACTTGATCAAATCTACGAGACAACATTGACTAATCTCACTGAAACTCCTGGATGAAAGACCAATACCTATCCTGGCACTACCTCCGAAGACTTCTAAAGATCTTTCCAGTGCGCCGGCGCGTACATGTCCGAATCAACATCAGACCATGTGTCACAACCAGTTTGAAATGGGCTGCAGCCACCCTCCAAAGAAGATTCCTCCTCGTCTTCATACCATGGGTCGTCCTCCTCTTCTTCAACCGAAGCACCTCCGAAGACAGTCTCATCTTCATCAGAGCCGACCTCGTTCTCGTCCTCCGCTTCATAGTCGCTGTCGTCCTCCTCCTCTTAAACATACTTGCTCTCAGCGTCCTCCTCCAATTCGTCCAGAACACGCCGATTGCAACCTATCGCCCTTGTGTACCCGACTTGAAAGCGTAGCAGTCGTCCTTTCTCCGAACCCTGAGCGTCGTTCACGATCCTTCAAGAAATTCTACGGTCTACCGAATCAGACTCTTCCCTCTCCCTCTTCCTACTTGCGAAAGCCATCTCCTCTCTCTCAACCCTGGCTATGGACTAACAAGACTAACAAGTTGAAAGACAAAACATATGAATTGGTGCAGAGCTAAACCCTCTCTTATACTATCCTCCCTACCAACCCATTAATTACAGGTCTCGAGCGTAGGTAAAGGATGAGTCATTGATATAAGTCGCCATAACACCGAGACTGATAGAAATAAAGGCAGCTTCCATAGACACGAATGACCAACATGGTAGGCCACGCGTCAAGCGTGCTGTCGTAACGTGATGTGCGAAGTTCAATCTCCGCCGCCAACCATTAGCATCACTTGAATGATAAGAAGGATCTCGTACAACTGATATGAAGTGTGAAATTGACCACACATTTTCAAATTAGTTGTGGCATGTCATAAATCTAAGAAGGAATTAGACACGGGAATATCCAAAAGGTCTCTGATACATTGTTGAAAGTTCCATCGTAAGATAAATTGCAGTATCGTAGTCACAGAAGATCTCCGGATATGATACAATACTATTTTGAACACCTAGGTAAGCTCAAAATTGGGAAATATGGACCCCATTGTTGAGAATGGGGGATGTGAATCTCCTAACCGGAGATCTCCGGCTTGATCTCACCGACTTAAACATGGTAATACATGAACATCCTTACGTCCACAAAATATAATTTCCATAGCCGGATGTAAGGCCAAAAATAGACCCCCTAAGAGAATCAATTTTTAAACCTACAAGGTCCTAATGTTACACCACTTAACATTCCTGATGCTTATCTGTATATTCTAATTTACTGGGGCTGGATCCTTGGTTATGTCTATTTATATATTTAGAGTTTAATAATACTATTATTTTAACCCAGTCATGTGGACTCGATTGACCCTTCCTTGGAACTTAAACACTTAACTCCGGATAAATTAATTAGGTATAGGTAATTATTTACTTATTTGTTATCTAATCGTTACGGTTATTGATTATCATGATTATTACTATTATTTTTATTTATAAATATATATTTTTTATTTATTTTTTATTTTTTATTTTATTTTATTTTATTTTTTTGGTTAATTTTTCGAGTTTAGGTCGGCTGATCAGGCCTGATCCAGATCCCGTTTTGTGGCAGCAACTTCAACAGCACTTATCTCTTGACTCGAGACTCCGAATCCAAAAAAAATTCCTCTCACAGTGATCAGCAACTCATTTCCAACTTGAATGAACCATTTAAAACCGAATTCAGCAGGCCGAGGACATAGAAACCACCATCACAAGCAATTTCCATGCACCAACGATCTCAACACATCATTATGAACCAAGACGAACTTATGCATACAGGACGGAGTCAATGGGCTGCGAACTGGTTCAGTTCTGAAGGAACTTGTGGCCAAATACCTAATTCTGGCAAAAATTCGCCAGCGCTTCCGCATGAGATTCGGCCACCGGAATTTTAACACCTGTCCCTCGCAGCTCTCCAGCACCTTCTCTCCAACTAGCACCGTGCGCGCCGGCTCTTGATCTCTCGCACAACAGCTCCAGCTCCCCAGACCTCGCGTGCAGCTCCACGACAACCGAGTGACGACCTCCAGCAATTCGCACCAGACTCACATTCACACGCCACCTCCTACTTCGCGCACGCAGGTGCGTCCTCTCCGCGGCACTCCATCACCGAATTTCAGTTCACCAGCTCACCCTTCACAGATCGCGCGTACAGATGCGCACCACCAAAACAGAGTCTTCCAAGAGAAAACAGCTCCCCGCTCGCAGGAGCTTCTCGCTCACCCACGCCGATCCACCTCCTCGCGCAGGTACACCCTCCAGCTCGCGCAGGAGCCTCTCACACCGGAGCGCTTCAGCTTCCAGAAAAAACGAAGAGCGAGACCTCGCGCGCACACACGCCCTCCGGCTCCAGGAGCGCTCGCACCCACCAACACGGAGACACCTCCTCGCGCGCAGCCGGTGCGCTCACCACCAAAACCGGAAGAGCCTCTCCTCCAGCTCGCAGGAGCTTCCTCCAGCTCGCGTAGGAGCCTCTTCTCCCAAAAAAAAAAAAAACGCAGAGAGGCCAGCTCTCCCTCGCGCCCAGGGCGCACACCCATCAACCACAAAAAAAAAAAAACAAACCCAACCCAAAAAAACGAGAGCTCCAGCCCTCCCTCTTGCTCGCAGGAACTCCTCCTCGCTCCCCAAAAAACGGCCCCCGGAAATCCAGAGAACTCCAGCTCTCTCGCCAGCGACTCACCTTGGCTGGTTCTCCTTTCTCCCTTTTTTTTTCTTTTTCTTTTGGTCTTTCTCGTTTTTCTTCCCCGACAAGACTGGCTTAGTTTAAATGAGGCAGCCCATGACCTCTCACAGAAGTGCAGGATTGGCTACTTACAGCCGTTTTTGCATGTTTTTAGTTTATTACTAGCATTAACTCGCCGCTTTGCTCCTGACAAGCCTCCCTAAAATTAATTCCATGGTGGCAAGAATTGTCATGTGGCATGTGCATGGGGAAGCACGCCCAACCACCTTCTTTTCTTTTCTTCCTCCTTTTTTTTTCTTTTCCTTTTGATCTTTTAAAGACTATTACCCTAGATCTACTACTATCTACTGATGATTTGCAATTTACTTATAACTTAAAAAACTAACCACACAGCTGGACTCCCAGCACCCTAATTAGTCTACCTAAATTTCCCTAGCATTTTTGGAGTTCAATAAGTATTTTTCCCGAACGGTCAACCGCCGATCCACTAGTCAAACCCTAGAAATAAATAGCAATTCAACTCGGAAAATTCTAGAAATTTTACCACTACTTCTACCTGCTAGGAGACACTCTCTCAATTTTTTCCATAATTTTTGTCCCATTTCTCAATTTTTAGTCATTTTCCAAGGACCTTTCTTTCCCTTTTTTATCTTTCTCTTCATTCCCACTCCACTTCCACTACACTTTCAAGCATATTAGTAGGGAGGAGGAAAAAATAGGGAACTTAGTGTCCCATCATGGCACTAGGCCTATTAATCTAGGATTTTGACTCTAATAGGTGGATTGACTACTACTTTAACTAAAATTGGGTCAATACTATCAAAAACTCGAAAAAACAAAGAAAAAAGAGTGAGGGCCCACTTTGGCCACTCACACCGGAGATCTCCGGTAAGCTTTCGGAGAGACGTTAGGGTCTAAATATATACTACTGGCATAATCCAGCCAACAGAATTCTGTCACTACTCAATGTACCCAAATTATAGTGAATGGAAGAGCACACTTTCGGTCCTCTTCACGATGACCGGCGAGAGCTAAAAGGAGGGATGTCGAACTCGGGCCCAGAAAATAATCGCATCCACAGCCGGAGATCTCCGGTGCTCTTCCGTGTGAACGTAGCAACTCTATGAGATTTTTCACAAAGAGAATTTCACAGAACTGAATTATACATAGAGGGACTAATCAACGTATCAGGAATTAGCGAAATTCGCTTTCTCTAAGTTCACAAGCGCTACTTCTTTCATTTTCCGTGGAATGGACGTCATAAGTTGGTTAACTTTGCTTGACCAGGTCGCAAACAACACGGAACTCACATGACACCAAACAGGCTTCTCTTGGTCCGCAACCCAAGTGGCTTCCCAACGGTCATGGTACTTCCTCTTCAGATTCTTCTGCTTGTTATCAGGCTCCCAATACTTAACCAGGAATTTCCCGTAGTTGACATTACCATCTTGCCTGACGACCTCCGAAACTGCTCTTCCCTGCCAGACAAGATAGATGTCATGATCACTAAGTCTTACTAAAATCCAGGAGCCATGACGAATGTCACGCCAAGGATTAAATGTGGACTTGGGGGCTTCATTAGCGGGTCCGCAGTAAGGCTCAAGAACCTCATCCTCGGGAGTGACATCCTCTGGTTGTGGAAGCAGTCCTAGAAGATTTTCACCTCCCTTATGAGGGCCTCTCCAATCATGGGCAGGCCAGAATCCCTCTTCGAGTTCAGAAGGCCTCTAGGGAAGTGGCTTGTCTAGCTCGTCGATGACGTCCTTCCAGTACTGCAGGTATGGGAGGATGGAGTCCGCGTACCCTGCGCACTTAGTCATTCCGGACGCCCAGTAGTCAACGTACTTCCGAAGCCCCGTCTTGATAAAGTTTTTGTTCTCGGTCGCTTTCCTGGCCTTGTCTCTGGCAACATCTTGGTTTCCAACAGGGCTCTGCTCCTCATTACCCCATATAGGCTTGAAAGGGACGGGCTTGGGAGATCCTGTTGGAAGCATGGGACGTCCGAAGTCATCTACCTTCCAAAGTTTTATCGGCTCTCTATTCATGGGTAACCACTCTACGTCAACGGCAGATTTTTTGAACTTCATGACCGGAACACCGTCATTGTCAACGAAGAACTTGAAAAGATGCATATCACTAAGTCCCACCAGACGTCCCGCCCCGCCGCATAGATAGCCATCGACATACGATTTGAAGTCGGCGACCTCTTGGAGAACTTCCGGCATGAAGGCTAGTTTCTGTGACTTCATAAATGCCTTCATAAAATCCGCTAGAATATATGTACTGCTTTTCTTCAGTTCTTTCGAAAGATGACTAAAGTATGCATCAATATCTTCATGCGTATGTCCGACCACCAAGAAGCCAACCTGTATCTCCTTGAAAACACCTCGAGCAGTTAGCAGTGATAATAATGCCATCAAGTATTGGTTCTTGTTGTCCTTCGCTGAGTTGTCAAGCTGTAGAAACAATTTCAGCGGCAAAGGTTTCGGTCCCTTAAAAGCACTCGGCTCCACGGGCTCTAAAGCGTCGACGCACCTGCTCTTTTCCCTCATGAGCGCCGCAAACATCGAGTTTGGAGGAGGGTGCTCGAAGAGCGCCCGCGACTCTTGTAAAGGTGCACCCTCAAGCCGCCGAAAAAGTTTTGCCAGAGAGGAGATGGTGGCGTTCGAATCTCCAGGCCATAAAGTAGGAGCATAGTGAGCATACGCTCCGTCAACATGACTGTGAGCCACCATTCCAGTGACATTCATGGGAAGCTATTCGAGACCAGATGTCGCCTTAGTAGTCCTCGACATGCGAGGAAGGGCCGTCTTTGCAGTGTCCATCTTGTCGTGAATGACACAGAGAAAGGTCAGCGGCTTCGCCTTCGACTCTTCTCTCAATGTCGCGTAAAGCTTCCGGCAAGATTGTTGGTGATTGAAGTGAGCCTGCTTGTTGCTATAGAATAGCTCGTAAGCGGGCGTTCCCTTTGGAGTCGTCAGTAAGAACTGATTGAACTCATCGCAAGTACTGCATTTTGCGAAGGTGCTTCCAGATGGCTTAATAGCAACATTCCCGAAGAATTCCTTTCTAATCCTACTAACTGTGGACTGACTTACAGGAGGGAGACCGTAGGAGTCGTTTGTCTGCAAATTGAAATAATTACCCAGTGAAAAGAGAATTTCAGAAGAATAATCCAATAGATAGTGCAAGGAACAGAGTTATCAATTGAAGGTCAATGCATGTCAACGATGACAGAGCCGGAGATCTCCGGTTCAGAAACTAGGACATTGGTCGACTAAAGAAAGAGAGTTCAAATCTATAGCATTATGCAGGGATTGATAACGCACACCATTGACGCTGGCTTGAATTTGCTTCTTGTTGTTTCCCGCAGGAAGATACTTGAGAGTGTCAATCCGACCATTCCCGACACTCCGCATTTGGTGAGGCATTTGATCCGTAATGACATTAATAATCGACGTCATTGACCCTGTGAGCCGCAAAACCGGCCCACGAGGTTGAATGGACCGCGCATCGCGTCCATAAGGGTTAACTAGTAGTGAAAATGGGTTATCCCATTGGTTAGTTCTTGGTTTTCGATTGGATTGACCAATTAAGCCTTCCGTGCACTAAATCATCAGTGGGAGCCACATTGTGGTAACCGGAAGTTTTAGGAAGATAACCAAAAAATAAAGAAAAAAAAAATTAAAAGAATAGAAGAAAACAAAAAGAAAAAAAAATAAGAAAAGATGGAGAAAACCAAAACAATAGGAAGGAGGGAAAAATGGTGAGAAGGAGAAAAGAAGGAAGAAGGAAAAAATCAAAGAGCCTCAAAGAAAAGGGAAGAGGAAAAAATAGTTTAAGGGACCCAAAGGCTTGGGGAAAAAACCCTCACCATCATTTGGCAAATTAGCCATAACCCAAAACAAGGGGAATTCAATCTAGGCTAATTAGGTAGTATTTGCATCGTTGAAATTAGTTTAGAGGCTCACTTATTGAGATCATGCACACACATGTGGCATGGAGTCAAAGGTTAGATTTAGATATTCCTTGGTTAGTGGGACACCCACTTGTGTTAAATGCAAGGGTGGCTAGTGAATTATTGCTCTTTAGTTACTAGTTGTTTAGTGTGACCATTAATGTGCCCACCCAAATTGGCGGCTGTGAACGACGAAGGGAACGACCTTGGGAACAAAGAAGGGAGCAAGGGCTTTGGGGTTACCCCCTTGGAGGTCGTTCATTCGAACGGGGGAAGTTAGGAAATTGGTAGAGAGAGAGCTAGGAAATGAAGGTTGTGTGAGAGTTAGGAACCGAGAGGTGTGTGGAGAGAGAGAAGAGGTAGGCCTCGGTGTTTCCCCTCGTGTGGGCTAGAGTTTTGAATCAATGATCACGAAAATTTGAGCGTAGATAGATCAGAGCGTCGGCTTCCCAACGAGCCCAAGAGCGTGCGATTTGGAGCTGTGACGACAAAGATACGAGCCGTGGAGCGAGGGCGACCAGCTGGAAGATCGGCGGCGGATCTCACACGGACTCGGTATTTTCCTTCTCAGTCACGGAATATTGCTCCAATCGAGTTAAGATTTTAGGTGTAGAGAGATCAGAGCGTTGGCTTTCCAACAAGCCCAAGAGCGTGCGGTTTGGAGCTGCAAAGACGAAGATACGAGCCGCGGAGCAAGGGCAACCAGCGGATCTCAAACGGCCTCGGTTTTTTCCTTGTCAGTCACGGAGTTTTGCTCCAATCGAGTTGAGCTTTAAGGTGTAGATAGATTAGAGCGTTGGCTTTCCAACAAGATCAAGAACGTGCGATTTGGGACTGCGACGACGAAGATACAAGCCGTGGAGCGAGGGCGACCAGCTGGAAGATCGGCGGCGGATCCCATAGGTCCTCGGTCTTTCCCTCGTCAGTCACGGAGTATTGCTCCAATCAAGTTGATTTTTCGGGTGGAGAGAGATCAGAGCGTTGGCTTTCCAACAAGCCCAAGAGCGTGCGGTTTGGAGCTGCGAAGACGAAGATACGAGCCGCGGAGCAAGGACGACCAGCTGGAGCAACCGGCGGCGGATCCCACGCGGCCTCAGTTTTTCCCTCGTCTGTCACGGAGTTCTAGTTGTATTAAGCTAAGATTTTAGGAATAGATAGATTAGGAAGTTGGCTTTCCAACAAGATCAAGAACGTGCGGATCGGAGTTGTGACGACGAAGATATCGGCTGCAGAGTGAAGAGCACCAAGAAGAGGAAGACGACCACAATCACAAGAACGAACACAAACACGGCAGAGGGTGAATTGAGCGGGATCAGGGAGCCTTCTTCCTTTCCCAATTGATTCATTATTCTCTTGATTGCATGTGGAGAAGGAACCCTAAATTGTCTAGTTAAAAACACTACGCGGAAGCGCTGCCAAATTTTCACTAGGATTAGGGTTTTGTTATAAATTCAACCAATTGGTGGTTTAATTGTCATTAGTAAGGTTGGAATGGGATTACTTGTGTGAATGCATGTGAATGTGTAGTGCATGATATTAAATGAATGCATATGTTAAGTGAACACTGCTGGTCGTTGGCTGTGGGTCTAGGATTGAATCAAATGGTTAATTGAAGGCTGCCATCGTGTTAAGCAAGAAAAACTAATAAGAATACAAAAAAAAAACATAGAAAACGGAGCCATAAGGCAAAAGATAAAGAGGTTCAAAGTCCGGCAATAAGTCAAAGATATAATTCATCCCTAATGCACTCATGATAGATAAAACATTGCGTTAAACACATCATGAACCGCTGCGATCTAAATGGGAGGTATGCATGTATGTCTTGATTGTTGATTGAACAAGGGGCTGAATCCCTCAAAGTAGGATCTTGTGTTCAAGATAAGCTTCCCACTAGTGGTGGTTTTTTGGGCTCACATTTGGTGCGTCTGCCGGGAGGAGGCGTGTTCATGGTTTGATTGTGCTAATCGTTCTATCGTTGGATGTAGGGTTATAAACGCAATTAGCCTTATGGCATATGGAGCAGCATGAGGTAGCTTAGAGGTAAGTGCCCAACCTTGCTCGTGGATGGTTGATTGAGTGTCAATTGTGTGTATGTTTGGAAGTCTTGTGAATGAAGGAAGGTGCCAAGTTGTGTTTAGAGGTGGGGGTCTAGAAGGGAGTGTGGATTTCCCGACTCTCCAACCACAAAACACCTTGTGTTGGGGGGATCCCCTTCTAGGCTTGTGGCTTGAGTCGAGCAAGGGGCCTAGGGGTGAAAGGTTGAGGCCCTCCCACGGAAATCCACAAGGATTTCCAGTGAGCCTCTAGGTCGAAGGGGAAGGGTGCAAGTGCCCGGGTATGGGACAAGGGCGCCCCTTCCTTCCCCCCGCGCTTGACTAACCACCAAGGTAAGAACAACTTGGTGTAACTGGAATAGTTGAGTTAATTGTTGCAAGTTAACGTATGTGTATGTGAATGAGCCACTTGGTGGGGAGTTGGAGTCGTAGACGCATCCAAGACGTAGGGGTGCTGATTGGAAGGAGCGCTGCGTACGGTATGTGCACTACACCCTCTTTTTAGGACCACGAGTAATAAATAGGACCAACTTGGAGGTGGTGACCTCACTTGGGTTAGGAAACCCTGATTTCCCACTTGAGCCGTGTGGAACACTTGCCTTAGAACCACTAGGTTGGCCAACCACGAAATTGCATGCAACGAATCTTGTGCTAACAAGTGGATTGGCTGGAGTTGCTTCAAGGTAAGTTATCCCCCTCTATAACATTGTATGTGACTTATTGGTTGGCCTTAGCACCGATAGAGTGCGATTAGGTCCACGGTCGACTTCAACTAACAGTGACAGGGTGGCTGGAGATGCATCAAGGTATGTCTTCTTCACAGTGATAACATTGTATACACACATTGTTGCATGCCGTCCCGTGATTGTGTCGTTTTCCTCCTAGTGGGTAATGCCTAGTTCAAGGAGGTAAAAGGTGGAAGAGGGATACCAGGATACTAGGGAACCCCACCTTTTATCAAATTGAGGCCTAGGTCAGCCCCACAGTAAGGATTTGTACCGTGTGGCGCCAGTTGAGGGACAGCTTTCCAACGGGGTGATGCTCGTGGAGACATCCCTCAATTCGGTTAGCTTTTTGTCGTTACCCTTGAAGGGTAGTCCTTAATAGGATTCTTCGGCGGCTTCATCGAGCTAAAACTCCACCACTAAGAAATTTTTGGGTCTTGGTCTTAAGTCAGTCCATCCTCGTGATAGAATCGGGAGTAGGAGTGTTGGAAACACCCACTCACCGATCGAATTAGGCCGTGCTTCGTGTAGACCCACCCACGACCTCGGAACTTGGACGGGAAACCTTTTGGAGGACATGAATACCATCAACAAACCATTAGACCGTACTCTTGGATCCTAGAGTAGATGTCCCGAGCCACAAGGTCTCAACGACCTTCCCTCACACCACAGTGGGAACCGGCGAGTGAAAGGAGGAGTAGGTCTAGGGAACTCACGGAGGACACGGCAGAGGGGTTCTTGGAGGAACAACTAGAGGCCTTACCAACTCCCTTCCTCCCCTTCCCTCCATCTTTTCCTTCAACTTCATTCAATCCGGTGAACACCACCACCACCACTAGCCCACAAGGTACCCCCTCAGCCCCTACCATGGCCTCTGGGGGACCACCCCCGGTGCGGCCTCCCATTAATCCCTTGGTTCAGCCAAGAGGTTTACCCATCTTAGTACCCGAGGGCTTGCAAGCGGCGCCTATGCCACCCAATTTGCCCACCTTTAGGGGGACCAAGGATGAAGACCCCTCCGCACACGTAGAACGTTTTCTGGAGCTCCTCACGACGTGCCTCATCACCAACACCGGTTATTTCCTAGTGTGGTTCTCGTGTACCTTGAAGGACGCCGCCTACGAGTGGTATAGGAATCACCCCCCCGGAACCTTTGAGGATTGGGATAGTCTCATGAGGGCCTTCTTGGAACATTTTAGACCCGAGGTAGGTCAGAGTAATGCCCTCACAGCCCTAGCCGCGCTACGTCAAGGTCCAGGGGAGGATATCACGACCTACATCAGGAGATTCGAGTTGGTGGTTACAAGATTCGTGGGCAATCTCCTCACCAATGACACCTTAACCCAATTCTTTATCCAAGGGTTCAACAGTGAGGGAACCATTAGGGAGATTCTGAAGGTCCGCCCCACATCGTTAGACGCAGCCAAGGCACAAGCTAGGCTAATAGAGCAAGTCGATCGAGACCAAGAGCGTATGTGGAGGAAGGAAGAGCACCACATCCCTAGTTTTATACCTATCCATGCCAAGGGCAAGGGGCCGGCCCTGGAACCTAACCCAGGAAACCCGGGTGCACAAGTTCCCATCTGGAACTACTATGCTCCACCCTTGAACGTTAGACCACCCGTAGCTCTCCCCGAGCTCACCTATCACGAAGAGCGAGGCACCTGGAAGGAGGAGATGAAGAACGAAATCCTCCAAGGCCAACAAGGCTTTCAGGACCAATTAGCTCAACAAATCAAGGCCATGCAAGACCAAATGGCCTTGTTGATTAAAAATCAAGTCCCTAACCCCACACCTCCACCCATAGAGTCTGGTAGACATGCCTCGGGCCTATGGTGCACTCAATGTGGCCAACTAGGGCACACTAGCCCCTTCTGCACCACCCCTGCGGCGGCACCGCAGTACCAGGCCACTCAAACCCCATATGTGCCGCCCCATAGGAATCAACCACCGGTGGCAACTAACTATGGCCCTCAAGGCTATACACCACCAAACCAAGGTTATGGGGGACCTCCACGACCACGGTATGAAATCCACCACACTTGTGGCAAGAGACGCGCACCTGGGCAGTGTTGGGTTGAAAGTGGAGTAGTATGTGGTAACTGTGGGGGTAATCACCCCACCCAAGTATGTCGAAGGCCGGACAAGGTAATTCCCATGCCTTCCCCACCGGGGAACTATCCTCAACAAGCCCAAGACCACTTTAGAGGTGCACGTAACCCCACCACCGATAACACCCTTAGGCCACCTAGCCTCTACTATGACTACAACAATAACCGCCAAAGTCAAACTTCCCCAATGGGGGTTAATACCAAGGACGGTTACATCCCTATAAACCAAGGGCAAAACCATGGTGGCCAACAAAACCACGGTGGCCAACAAAACCACGGTGGCCAACAAAACCACGGTGGCCAACAAAACCACGGTGGCCAACAAAACCACGGTGGCCAACAAAACCACGGGGGCCAACAAAACCACGGGGGCCAACAAAACCAAGGTCCACAGGATGTGCGCTATGCCACCATGTCAAGTGACATCGTATCCACACAAGGTCCTTCCCTCACAGAGCTCAATGTAGTGTTTCACGAGGTTAGCACAACCAAGGAAGCAAAGACTTGTGAGTTACCCGCCTTGGCAGTCCAAACTCGGTCTAACCGACGGGAGCCTAGGTACTCGAGCCCCCCTCCACCCATACCAGAAGAAGATGAGACCTCGGAGGAAGATTCACCTCACTTTTCTGACCTAAACGATACAACCAAGGAGGCGGTGGAAGGCACTAAACAGGCCAACTTAAGGTCCTCCCATGGGACACCTAGGTCACAAACACCATTGTCCACTTCCCAAGAGCCATGGGAAGGTCCACCGGTTCCTAGGCCCGAAGTGAATACATTCCCACGTGTCGAGGGACACGTGGGAGAAGGACCTTACAATTTATGGGCAGATTTGAGTCGTCTCAAGGCGGACATCACCATAGCCCAACTGTTGGAGGTATCCCCACCCATGAGGAAAGTCCTTAGGTCGGGCACCCCGGTGAAGCGGAGGCCTAAGGCAAAGGTGAGGTTGGCGGCTCGTGTAAAATCTGCACATCCCAACATCGAAGTCAAGGCGGTTCAAATTGAGGTCTCAATTGTGGATAAGGTGGTACCCAACGTACTTGTCGACGGTGGGAGTGGCTTGAACATCATGCCCCTCTCAACTATGGAAAAATTGGGTCTAGACATCACTGAACCATCACCATACATCATCAACATGGCCAATCAGAGCTCGGAAGCCCCGTTAGGCCAAATTAGTGGTTGTAAAGTTACCACGGGGGGGGTAGAGTATTCCCTCACCTTCCAAGTCATTTGAATGCACACCAATAAGGAGGCATATCCTTTGTTACTAGGTAGGCCTTGGTTGCGAATTGCCAATGCCACAGTAGAATGGGGAGGCCCAAAACCAAACATCACCTATGGTCCACCGGAGAACCCTACCACGGTCCATATCCAACCAAGTAGGCTAGGATTATGCCACGGTTGCATGGGCTCTTCCGAAGATGAATCACAAGAGGTTCTAACAAAAGAGCCTCCCAAAAAAGTGAGGTTTGCGCCCCACAAGGCGGTGGATAGAGCCCAACCCTCGAAAGCCAAAGTAATGCCGTTCAAAAGTATGGGACCGGGCCTTTATGAGTGGGTCCCTAGCGGTGAATTTGTAGAGTGGTTGAGAGAACACCCCACCTCGAGCGCGGACGAAGCTGTGTCCGTGCATTTCATGGAGAGTGAGTTGATTGAGGTAGAGACCGGGTTGGAACCTAGCCTTGTCCCCCTCCTAGATGACTTAGAACCCGCAGCAGTATTCGGTATGGATGTCAATGGCACACAAAGGATGGAGTTGGAGGTTTTGATCGATAAGGGCCCTCTCAACCCATCTCTCCACTTTAGGAGGACATCCACCGGTATTCTAGGTAGTGGTTCGGGGGCAACATACCCCCAAGTTCCGAATGATTGGTACAAGGGACCTATTCAACAACCACACGTGCATCATGATGATTGGAAGTTGCTGGTGGTCTCTCATGAGGACGAAGAAGTCCGCAATATAAAGGTAGATGTTGGATTGACCAAGGTGGAGATGGTGAACTACAAGTCACTAGTTGTCGAGTTCCGGGACATTTTTGCGTGGTCATATAGAGACCTCAAGGGCATTCCCCGGGCGGTGACACAACATCACAATTCTCTTCTCCCGGGCACTACTCCCATTAGACAAACCACCCGGTTCAAGATCAACCATCGTAAGACCACCCCTTACCACCCCCAAACCAATGGCCATACCAAACGGGTCAACCAAACCCTCGTGAAAATTTTGAGGAAGACGGTCACCGATTCCAAGAGGGATTGGAACACGAAACTCCCCGCCGCATTATGGGCCTACCGAACCACCTTCAAAGTAACCACCCATGCTACTCTCTTCTCGTTGGTATATGGCATTGAAGCCATTTTGCCAATAGAATTTGAGATCCCTTCAGACCCTTCTCTGCGAGTGGCCGTGACCGAACGATGGTCCATGGCCACGTCCTTAGCGGATCGGTTAGAACGATTGGAGGAGCTTGATGAGATGTGTCGGTGGAGCGCCCAACACATGGAAGCCATTCAACGTCGAAGGAAGATTGCCTTCGACAAACGAAACAAGGTCCGGTCACTACAACCGGGCATGTTAGTCCTCCTCCAAGATGCGAGGAGATTGGGTTTCTCTGGCAAGTTAGATGCTTTGTGGTTGGGACCCTATCTCGTGAAGGAGGTCTTCCCCAACAACTCCGTTCAACTTCAAACCCTTAACGGTGAGGATTTTCCCACGAGGACGTCGGGCAACCGGTGCAAGGAGTACAAGGTGTGAATTGTTCACAACCTTCACGATTGGGCCTCCAAATTTTGGCTGCAACCATGGGTCATTCGAACACAAAAAGTTAGAATTTGACCGTGTGCCCATGAGCAAGAGGGGGTTCTCTGCCTCTTCGAGTTGTCCCAGATGGCCGCCATGTGTGAGCCGCAAAACCGGCCCACGAGGTTGAATGGACCGCGCATCGCGTCCATAAGGGTTAACTAGTAGTGAAAATGGGTTATCCCATTGGTTAGTTCTTGGTTTTCGATTGGATTGACCAATTAAGCCTTCCGTGCACTAAATCATCAGTGGGAGCCACATTGTGGTAACCGGAAGTTTTAGGAAGATAACCAAAAAATAAAGAAAAAAAAAATTAAAAGAATAGAAGAAAACAAAAAGAAAAAAAAATAAGAAAAGATGGAGAAAACCAAAACAATAGGAAGGAGGGAAAAATGGTGAGAAGGAGAAAAGAAGGAAGAAGGAAAAAATCAAAGAGCCTCAAAGAAAAGGGAAGAGGAAAAAATAGTTTAAGGGACCCAAAGGCTTGGGGAAAAAACCCTCACCATCATTTGGCAAATTAGCCATAACCCAAAACAAGGGGAATTCAATCTAGGCTAATTAGGTAGTATTTGCATCGTTGAAATTAGTTTAGAGGCTCACTTATTGAGATCATGCACACACATGTGGC
The DNA here is from genome assembly GCA_963971425.1 of Bryoerythrophyllum caledonicum. Taxonomy (NCBI): domain Eukaryota; kingdom Viridiplantae; phylum Streptophyta; class Bryopsida; order Pottiales; family Pottiaceae; genus Bryoerythrophyllum; species Bryoerythrophyllum caledonicum. The sequence goes on along the minus strand of OZ020521.1, from coordinate 18,102,995 downwards.
ATGGAGTCAAAGGTTAGATTTAGATATTCCTTGGTTAGTGGGACACCCACTTGTGTTAAATGCAAGGGTGGCTAGTGAATTATTGCTCTTTAGTTACTAGTTGTTTAGTGTGACCATTAATGTGCCCACCCAAATTGGCGGCTGTGAACGACGAAGGGAACGACCTTGGGAACAAAGAAGGGAGCAAGGGCTTTGGGGTTACCCCCTTGGAGGTCGTTCATTCGAACGGGGGAAGTTAGGAAATTGGTAGAGAGAGAGCTAGGAAATGAAGGTTGTGTGAGAGTTAGGAACCGAGAGGTGTGTGGAGAGAGAGAAGAGGTAGGCCTCGGTGTTTCCCCTCGTGTGGGCTAGAGTTTTGAATCAATGATCACGAAAATTTGAGCGTAGATAGATCAGAGCGTCGGCTTCCCAACGAGCCCAAGAGCGTGCGATTTGGAGCTGTGACGACAAAGATACGAGCCGTGGAGCGAGGGCGACCAGCTGGAAGATCGGCGGCGGATCTCACACGGACTCGGTAATTCCCTTCTCAGTCACGGAGTATTGCTCTAATCGAGTTCAGATTTTAGGTGTAGATAGATCAGAGCGTCGGCTTTCCAACAAGCCCAAGAGCGTGCGATTTGGAGCTGTGACGACAAAGATACGAGCCGTGGAGCGAGGGCGACCAGCTGGAAGATCGGCGGCGGATCTCACACGGACTCGGTATTTTCCTTCTCAGTCACGGAATATTGCTCCAATCGAGTTAAGATTTTAGGTGTAGAGAGATCAGAGCGTTGGCTTTCCAACAAGCCCAAGAGCGTGCGGTTTGGAGCTGCAAAGACGAAGATACGAGCCGCGGAGCAAGGGCAACCAGCGGATCTCAAACGGCCTCGGTTTTTTCCTTGTCAGTCACGGAGTTTTGCTCCAATCGAGTTGAGCTTTAAGGTGTAGATAGATTAGAGCGTTGGCTTTTCAACAAGATCAAGAACGTGCGATTTGGGACTGCGACGACGAAGATACAAGCCGTGGAGCGAGGGCGACCAGCTGGAAGATCGGCGGCGGATCCCATAGGTCCTCGGTCTTTCCCTCGTCAGTCACGGAGTATTGCTCCAATCAAGTTGATTTTTCGGGTGGAGAGAGATCAGAGCGTTGGCTTTCCAACAAGCCCAAGAGCGTGCGGTTTGGAGCTGCGAAGACGAAGATACGAGCCGCGGAGCAAGGACGACCAGCTGGAGCAACCGGCGGCGGATCCCACGCGGCCTCAGTTTTTCCCTCGTCAGTCACGGAGTTCTAGTTGTATTAAGCTAAGATTTTAGGAATAGATAGATTAGGAAGTTGGCTTTCCAACAAGATCAAGAACGTGCGGATCGGAGTTGTGACGACGAAGATATCGGCTGCAGAGTGAAGAGCACCAAGAAGAGGAAGACGACCACAATCACAAGAACGAACACAAACACGGCAGAGGGTGAATTGAGCGGGATCAGGGAGCCTTCTTCCTTTCCCAATTGATTCATTATTCTCTTGATTGCATGTGGAGAAGGAACCCTAAATTGTCTAGTTAAAAACACTACGCGGAAGCGCTGCCAAATTTTCACTAGGATTAGGGTTTTGTTATAAATTCAACCAATTGGTGGTTTAATTGTCATTAGTAAGGTTGGAATGGGATTACTTGTGTGAATGCATGTGAATGTGTAGTGCATGATATTAAATGAATGCATATGTTAAGTGAACACTGCTGGTCGTTGGCTGTGGGTCTAGGATTGAATCAAATGGTTAATTGAAGGCTGCCATCGTGTTAAGCAAGAAAAACTAATAAGAATACAAAAAAAAAACATAGAAAACGGAGCCATAAGGCAAAAGATAAAGAGGTTCAAAGTCCGGCAATAAGTCAAAGATATAATTCATCCCTAATGCACTCATGATAGATAAAACATTGCGTTAAACACATCATGAACCGCTGCGATCTAAATGGGAGGTATGCATGTATGTCTTGATTGTTGATTGAACAAGGGGCTGAATCCCTCAAAGTAGGATCTTGTGTTCAAGATAAGCTTCCCACTAGGGGGGGTTTATTTGGCTCACAGACCCCATCGCTTGTATCGTGGCAAGCCTTGGGCGCTTGATGCCCTTGTTACCGTGAATTGCATTGATGATTCCTCTACTGAAATGTGCGATGTACGAGTGAAACGTGGACCTCCAAATTCCATGGATCGTGTACCATGCAACAGAGCACACCTCTGTTTCGAATAGAGTGACGTACTTTCTCTTCCGGTCCCCGTCAATGGAGTGAAACTGCCCGCCTACCGAGATCGCATACTCCTTTTGGTCTTCAAAGGATTTGTCATAGAATTTCTGTCTAACAGAAAGAGTCTGGGATTGTTGAAAATATTGGCAGCATCGTCTGGGACAACACCTTTCCGAGCTGACTTTGCGAATTTTGTCATCCGTAGTCCTCCTGGTGTACAAAGATTCATTCTTGTTGAGGTCTTGCTGTCGGGAAATGAAGCGATAAGGCTCCTTTGCACGACCCCCCAAATGAGCACCAGAATCAGGTTGTAAAGGTAGGGATGCAAAATGATCGTGCTTTTTAAAGACCTCCCGGAAGGAAAACAACATTCAAGAATGGGCCACGATTCATGACTCATAATTCTCTCCGTGTCCCCCACAAAAACGTCGAGGACACTTACACCAATATTATCTTCTCCCAAGCATCCACTACGGAAATGACCCGCTGGTAACGCGGCTATGATTCTTCCAGAATAGAGTACCAACATATTCCCGTCCAACCGCTGCACTTCAAGTCCAACCCATCGCTCTCGTGGTACGAAAGGGGACTTGTCGACCGGAGATCTCCAGTTGGAATCTTCACATCCGCCCTTCTCCACAGGACCGTCCGCCGAAATGTGTGAACAAGTGAACTGTATCTGCATTGCAAGGGTATGAGTGGAAATTCTTCCGCCAAGGACGTTATGGCCGTAGGTCTAAGTAATACGAACTCACTGGAACCGACTGGTATGTCAACTCCAAGCCATTGACCGACGAGGTGAACCTTGACAATTGATGCTTCTCCAATTTTGCCAGAACCTGGCCTCATAAGGTTCACAGACAATCCTGACCACAAAACCTCCGACCTTCCAGTAGACTCTTGGGATGGATCATCTTCTTCCGTGTAATCCGCCGGTCCAAAATCGGGGCACTGAGCTGCAACCATGGCAAGATCGTCCGAGTCACTCTCCCACCAATCAGAGTCAGACATTCTCCCGGCCTCCGTCGGTGGATGTTCGGCTGGTGGCCGATGGCCTTAGTAAGTAAATGAGTGGACGTGGATTCGAACTAAATATCCAAGGTCAAAATCGTAGGGTGTGTCTAGCCGGAGATCTCCGGATGACTAGATAATAATCAACAACGACGACTTCTTGTGTAAGTGAGGATGAGAAGGGTGGAGCTAAAAGTTCCATTCGTATCTAACCGGAGGTCTCCGGTTAATCCAAACCCGGCTGCCGTGATAACTTTCAATAATCATGTCGCACTTGAATAGCCGGAGATCTTCGAGTACCCTGGGCTCGTAAAATAGGACAGCTAGAATTTTTTGGGATAGTTGCCGTGGTCTGCAAGTGAGCATGGCAGAATTCAGACTATCACCGCTAGAACAGCCGGAGATCTCCGGTTTGATTTTATGTCGGCATCGAAACATCTGCCGTACGGAATATTCGAAGGTATGGCAGAAAGATTCAGTCACCAATCCCTGAAAACTATTCGGATTCACACCCCAATCAGTCACGTCATCTTACTTCTCGAGTCGAAATATGTTAGGCGCTCGGGATTTGATTGTATATTAGAAGACGAATTAGTTACTGAATCACTACACAACAGCTCCCGATCGACTTCAAAGGCAGAATGCAACACAGTCTACACCAATCCTCTCAAATTGAATCTGGATACGGAATTTTACGAGGAAACAAACCTAACACTCCTGGAATACTGTCAAATTGTTTCTTAGCAGCATTCTAGCATGATGTCGCGCACGCAAACACTCTCACTGACTGGCTCAGCTCCCACAATATTCCAAACCTCCAGAGCAAAAAATGATGAGAGCTGAGTTGAAGGATACCCTTATCAACCTCCTCATCACCTCCTGGTGGGAAAATTCAGGCGCTCAAATTTGAAACGAATCTTGGGCATGCATACTCTATCATTGTAACTGCTATACACCATCATGATAGTGCGCATTCTTCGACGTGCCCACGACCGAGGCCACATTCCACTCATGATAAATGAAAGGCTCGTACTATTGGGATGACCGTATTGTAAGGAATCCATCTAGTTCCTAGAGTGCTGCAAATTAGAAAACGGAAGATGAAGTATGCAACAAGGTGTATCTTTGTGTTTACTAGGGCCGTATCACGTCATGGACTAAGTCACAGTATAATGTAATCGTATTAAACTTCTCGTACTCACCATTGTAAATGAAATTATACCCTATCTATGGAAAATAATCGGCCCTCTGCTGGCCACTAGTATTGTACAACTGGCACTATAGGACACAAGTAGAACGTCGACATTCGTTACCAATTTGAATTATCTCCAAAATTTCCTAGTTCAATAGAAGCTATTTGGCTGCTTCTGAAGATATGTGCAGAAATTAATATTTGAGCTTTTAGAAGTACAACAACCTGGTCCTATAAATTCGGGTACAGCTTCCGTGGTCAAGCTGGATTGTGCATCAGGGTTTAGGATTTAGGGTTTAGGGTTTAGGATTAAAAGTTCAGGGTTCACTGTTTAGGGTTTTGGGTTTAGGGTTCAGGGTTTCTACTTCACGGTTTGGGGTTGAAGGTTAAGGGTTCACGGTTCACGGTTCACCGTGGAAGGTTTTGGGTTCATGAAGGTTGAGGGCTTATATCACCTTTAAATCTATAAAGTAAAATTATTTTGATACTATGAACTATAACCTTAAATTTATCGATAACTATAACTTTAATAAAAACTAGTTACAGTAGTGTGTAAGGAAATTTAGCGATAATGGAACAATAACTATTTAAGACTTTGATACATTATAATTTAGTTAGAGGGAGAATAAAGAAGAGAGGGAGGATAATGGATTTAATTTTAGAGTAGACTAGCTGTTGGCGCTTGCTTTGCAATGCATTAGCCCAACCATTTTTATGTATTTTTAATATTTAAAAATACTAAAAAATGAAAGGTGGAATGATTCACTGTATTGTTGACACCGCGGTTCAGTGTAGCGTTTTTGTAGTTCACAGCATGGTTGACTATGCGATAGTTCACTCCGTGGTTTATTGCACAAATTATGATTATAGTAGTATAGCTAGGAGTTGGCGCTTGCTTTGCAACGCATTAGTTCGTCCATTAATGTAGTTTTAATATCCCAAAATATTTAAGAAGAAAGGTAACAACAATGTAGACTATATATCTCTTTGAAACCTATGCATGATTAAATAATGTAATAGAATAGAATAGAAAAAATAATTTTACTATTACAATAGTACAATATTATTAACCAAGGATGGATATTGAGTAGGAGGGGAAAGTAAAAGTAAAATAAATTAAAATCAAGGGAAAGGGAGAGTGAGGGAAGGAGAGTAATGAAGAAGGAGAGTAAGAGAGGCAGAGGCTTGAGGGATTCATTTTTAGAGTAGTTTCTATTTTTAGAGTATGTAATAAGGGGAATCTAAAAAAAATCAAAATAAGAAAGAAAGATAGAGAGGGAGAGTAAGGAAGTGAGGGAGAATAAGGGATAGGGAGAGTAGAGGAGTGTAAGGAAGGGAGGGAGAGTAAGCGAGGAAGAGTGCGGGATAATTTGTTTTTGAGAGTAGTTGTTTAATTTTAGAATGTGAATTTATTGAAAGAAGGAAAATCCAAAAAAGTAAACTTCAAAAGAAAAATAGAGATGGAGATGGAGAAGGAGAGGAGAGTGAGAGTATAATAAATTAAAAACAAGTAGGAGGGAGAGTAAGGGAGGGAGAGTAAGTAAGAGAGGGAGAGTAAGAGAGGGAGAGTAAGGGAGGGATTTATTTTAAAGTAGTTTATATTTTTAGAATATGCCACAAGGGAAATTTAGGGAATAAAAAAAAAATCAAAATTAGAAAAGAGATGGAGACGGAGAGTAAGGAAGTGAGGGAGAATAAGGGATAGCGAGGGAGAGTAAGCGAGGAAGAGTGCGGGATAATTCGTTTTTGAGAGTAGTTATTTAATTTTAGTATTTTAATCACGGGGACTCGGGTATCAATACGTCTTGTCACGCATGCTCACGACATTGACAATGTCATGATTGTGAAATGTACACGTTGTATATGTACGTGATTAGAGCTGATTTTTTAGTTCACCAACTGTCAACATGAGCCGTCACACCCTTGAGCCGTCCGGCTTGTCCTTTTCGGGTTAGGGGAACTCCAAGCATCAAACCTTTTTTGTTTTTTATGGGTTCTGTCTTTGTAATGTCGTAGGTAGTGAGCGGAAGTGGCGGGAGGGGTTTTTTTTGTGGTTTGCGCAATAGGCGTCAACGCATTAGGTTAGGGCGGTATGTGCTGTGAGAGGCTATCGGTGTGCAAGGTGAGTGTTGATATAAGTGAGGGACATTGAGCATATCGTCGAGAGGTTGTTTCTGGATATAGACTGAAGGTCGGAGAGCAGGACTGGAACAGAGCGATTGAAATAGGCATTTAAATTTAGCGAGCGCCTTGGTTCACCAGCAAAGCGAAAATGACGTTGCGGTTGAGGGTGGCGTCTTCACGAACGACCACGACGAATGGGTGCGCCGATTCGGCCAGTGAAGAGGTATGTACTGTCTCAAAGATAATAATTCAGTGTCATCAAATATCGTAGTTGCCCAGGACTGCTTAGAGTCGGCACTGGGGCAGGTGTAGGGTTCGATAAGTGCCATTAGGGTTCAAGAGACTCGAGTAATTCTGATGTTGTTAGACGTTTAAGCGGAATTGTAGGGCTTAGGGTATAGCATCTGGTGTTCTGTGCATTCAGTTTAGAAGGTCTGTAAATGAGCATGTTATGCAGTGTTGAAATTTATTTCGCGGAAATCTTGTCAATTAGATCTGGACCTTAAATTCTAGGTCATCTGAGAAATTATAGAGTTTGTGAAGCTGAGTTGTTGAATGTTGATGTTATTCAGAGCTGTGAATTCGCTTTGATCCCGAGCAGTTCCTCGAGGAGGTTGGAAAATGGCAACTGGAGCTGGAACGTCGAGTGAGACTTCATGGCAAGGAGACCGGTAAGTCCACAACATTGAACTATTTCCGCTGTGTCCGAGCGACCGTGTATGGATTCTTTATTTGAGTGTGATTCAAATTTGTTCTTTTGATTCCGAGCGGGTGTATGACAATGAGGAACACTTGAATAATGAAGAGAAACCTCAGAAGTTGAGTACTAGAATTCAGATGTCTGTTAGGCTATAGTCGATTGATTTTTTGTTGTCCCCTGAACAGAAGTGTGTTTCAATTCATGTATATGCGTGTGATTATGGTATTGTACGAACGTTTGAATGTGCTTGTCCATACTGAGTCTTTCGAGTTCGGTCCGATTCAATGTGAGAAGAGTAATCCATGTACAAACGTCACATTTGGCGTTCCATCGAAACATTGGCAGATTCAATTTCCTGTGTGTAAGGTCGGTTTTTGAAAGCATTGTGTGAGCATTTGATACGTTTCATTGTGTTTTCTATTTTGAAACATGTATTTTGAGTATGTCAAACTTCCAGAGTAGTATGTCAAACTTCTCTGTGAATGAATGTGAATATACGCGTGATGGTCAGTAGCGATTAGTACAATGTCATTCCGTACTTGCTGCAGCCGGAGATCTCCGGTTCCATCCCGAACGGAATATGGAGTTCCAATAATCAGCCGGAGATCACCGGATAATGTCGAGGTCTGATGAGTCTTAAAATATATATCCACGATTTAGTAAATCTTGAAAATAGCCGGAGATATCCGGACGTTACGAAGCAGTGCATTTACGCGCGGATGAAGATGTGAATATCGTGAAACTCGACATTCTGGTCATCATCCGGAGATCTCCGGTTCAGGATAGAAATGGATCCGTCTAATCCGCACCGAATCGTTCCTGGACAGATGCACACGACTTCCACAAATCAGCCGGAGATCTCCGAATACTTTCGCGATGGGATTGAACGAAAACAAACCCCATTGTTGTTCAAAATCCGAAATAGAGCTGGAGATCTCGGGACGTTTCAAGTAAGTTTCGATACCCCCTCACGAGGACTACAAATCTTGCATGCCGAACCGGAGATCTCCGGCTAAGCGCATGCAAGATACTTTAAGCGATTTGAGATCATTCGAGTGTCTGTTGATCTAAAAATTGTGCGAAGACCTCCCCTAGCTGGGACAATGTTAAATTGATTTAGAAGCTTGTTTTATGGATTCTATCCCTAGGAATACATCCGGTTCTGAGTGACGGACTCCCCATAGATTACCGGTTAATTGCAGTGATTTTTAACTGCGTTTGTGTTCTTTCGATATCATCTTGCAGGGATTCGTGGACAACCACACTTCCGACTGAATGTCGTCCCGGGAAGCTTGGGGCATTTGTAGAGTTCTGGCTCCCTGAGTATGTCTACAGAGGGATTCACAATGTTGGCTACGTCTACAAATGCCGACAGAGCATTAGCCAGTGGGGAATGAAGCTCGTGAAAACCCCTGAAAAAGCCTGGAAATTCGTCCCCCAACTTCGGATTGGAAAACGGGGACACCCCGACATTGGACTCGAGGTTTTGGAGATGCTGGGTCTTGATGACGAGGTCTGCCTCCTTGTCGTCCAGGAGAACGTGGACTCATCCACCGAGCCTCTCATATACGGCTTGATTCTGGACACATCTAAGATTTCGGATGCGATGGCGGAGACATGTCAGATTAAGAACTTCTTATATGGCCCTCCCACGAGTGATACTTGGATGCCAGAGTACGTTAATGAGCAGTGGAAGTGGATGGCAGAAGCACAAGAGAAGTCCCGAAAGCCCGTTCTAGACCCGACTCCCATTCTCTCTCTGACACAAGAATCAACCCCGGGAAGAAAACGCAAGACCACCTTGAAAACTTCGACCCCAGGGAAAGAAAGCAAAGGCCGATGAGCCTGACCTCGCGATCGAATAGTGCCTGAACTTCACACAGGCTGACCTCGCCAAAATGAAGAGGACTGAAGCTGAAGCAATTGGCAAGGTTCTGGACGACGCGTTCAAAAACATTTACATACTCAAGAATAAGCCTTTGACAGTAGAAGACCCTGTCACAAAGAAGGATGTCGTGAAGCTCGTTCATTTCAATAACTTGCACAGGGCCCCCCCTAGAGGATTAGTGTACAGGGGCATCCAGAAAAAACGGCTCGAAGGAATCATCAACGCAGTATGCGCGTCCTCGAAGGCCACGGCACCTGAGATTCACATTCGAGTCTTGCCACTGAAGAAGAAACCTGAAGGAAGTAAGGTGGAGTTCTTTGCGACCAAGCCGACAAAGGAGGACTGTCTAAGGGACTCGACACACTTTTACATTATTGGTGGTCAGCATACTGTGGAGGCGCACAAGATCTTGTCAAACGAACTGCCAACAACGTGGATGCACGAAGAAATCTCGTACTTCTCTATCAACCCGGTTTGGACCAAACCGGACCCCAAAGACATGACCCTGCTACAACTCTCGCGCGCTCTCAACCAAGATCTGACTGGTCTGCGGAAGGAGCAGAGTTTTATAGAGCAGGTGCAAACGTGCAAAGTGAAGTGGTTTGAGTTCGGAAAACGTGCCCCCCAATTCTATTGGCGTCCACAATCTGACGAATTCTCGGTAAGCTTACATTCTCCGCCTCAATATATTTCAATATAATCAATGCGCTCATTCTTCAAAGCAACCAATCCAATCTACCGGAGATCTCCGGGTGCTCACACACTGAGTTATATATTATTGGAGACGTTCCAACGGCAAGTGGTGCCGACGATTTTCACTCACCTCGGAAAAACTGACCCAAAAGTCGCGAAGGTCCTTCTTCTATTCGAGATGGATGACGCGGTGGTCCAGAAGTGGATCGTAATTGATAGGATGTTCGTCGCTGGACTCCTACCAGACTCCAACGGGAAGACTAGCGACCCAGCTAAGCTCAAGCGGAAACCTCTGGTGCAGAACGACTTCAAGCCACTGTACAAAATGTGCGCTGAAGACCTTGACTACCTCGCGGAGTTAGTGCTCGTGAAGAAGGTCTGTGTGAAGTCCTCAAAAGCGGCAAACCAAGGTACTATGAAAGGGCAGGCCGAGACTCTCAAAAACGTGGCGAACAGGGAGAAGAGAATCCGGGCAATGAAGAATGAACTGATGTTGCATTACAAGTCGCACCCCTTCCCTCAAAGGCTGCTGACTTTGTCCCTTATACGAAAGAGCAGTGGAACGCCTTTGTGGAAGAGTGGGATATTGGACGGAACACCATATTTGTTATTTTGGGAGATTTTCAACCTCCCAATTTATTGACAGTTTAGGTCGAGTCCACCTAAATTGTACCCACAGATTAGGTAATTCACCGAAACTGGACAAAACAACCAATCGCCGAAATATTCAAATGGCCATAACTTACTCAGATTTCGTTCAAATTGGGCATATGAGGTGTTTTTTGACATCTACAGAAAAATTAGGTGTCTAAAAACTCCTCATACGCCCAATTTGGACAAAATTTGAGTAAGTTATGGCCATTTGAAAATTTGGACGATTGGTTGTTTTGTCCAGTTTCAGTGATGTACTCAATCTGTGGGTACAGTTTAGGTCGACTCGACCTAAACTGTATTTTCCCAAAATCATGGACGCCGCAAATCACTCTGCCAAGGGTAAAGCTTGGCTTGAGGGTCAACTGAAGGCGATTAACAAGGAGACCGAGCCTACCCCAGACGTCCTTGTGTCCATTTGGAGTCAACACATCATTGAAGATGCTGCCGAGGCCACACCCACGGATGACACGTCCCTGTTCGACTCCAAATACACCTGCAGGGTTATGCCAGAGAGAGGGTGCGAGATCGCCGAAGTACTTATCATGTCAGACATTCAGGAGTGGCGTTACGTCAATGACCCTCATTTTTACTTCTTTTTCCTCTATCGCGTGAAAGACGACATATGCCGTGCACAGGTCCTGGATGCGTTGGACTTCAAAACCATTTTCGACCATCTGGAAGTGGACACGAAGGACGGGAGGGCGAGGGTCGGATCACCGTCCGTCCTTATCACCGATGTCGCGGGATTCGTTGAATTGAAGAGGTACATCAGTCTTCGGCAGAGAGAGTCTAGGGGCAAGGTGAAATTGTGGGCGACGCATGTGGTCTACTACTTCCCCACCCAGGTGATTGGTTTCCCACCCCAGTAATCGCGGTCGAGGAGGTAGTGTACTATGTATTCCTGTATGAATACGACTCGAGCGAGACGCATGCTCAGTCATTCAAGAGGCTCTACAAAGTCCACCCGGACAAAATGCCGGCCTTCTTTTCAGCTTCTCAACATCAAGAAACCATCCAGCGCTGGAAGCAAACCGGTGTCCCACAACTGAGGATCTCGGTCCTCAATTTGCTGTTCACGGGGTTCATTAGAGAGGGTATGGTGGTCGTCAATGTCCATGGCGGACCACATTTAACATACCTCGGCTTGATAAGTAGGACATCCATCCCAAGCAATCCAACTTCAAAGATTTCTGGTCCGCATTCAGTTTTATGTTTTGGATGACGCCTTACGCAGGTTCTATCTTGCAAACTCACGACGTGCGGGTCTTCGAGATTGTGAACAACGAAGATGCCAAACTCAAGGCAGAATCCTGCGTAGAAGAAATATTCAAGTACCACTTGAATATCTTAGCCGACTTACCCGACGCCGTTGCCGAGGAGGCAGAGGAGACTACCATCACTGGGTCAACCCTAGGCGCTAGTGTTCTAACACGGGCAATATCGAGGATGAACTACACCGGCGAGGTATAACGCCCAAGAAAACTACATGACCCGGAGATCTTCGGCTGTTCATACGTTCAGGATGCCCTCCATATTTTAGGGCTCATATTTCTCATGGCCATGTTCAGTTTAAGTTCGCCCGGTAGACAAGGATTACTTTGAAGCAGAGATCTCCGGGTGTATCATACCGTTCTCTTTTGTATTGCATTCTAATGTTTTTCACACTGACTTCGTCAATGTGACGCAAACGCCTGATGCCACGATGATTGAAGTTGATGTGCGGTATGAACCGAGTTCATCAGCGGCACCCAACATTGGACTCCAGTCCTTGGCCACTGCCGCACGGATCATCGGTGCGGGCACCCCAATCGACCCCATACAGGTAAACGTTGATGAACCACCTCTTCCTATCAGGCAAGCCTTGCCTAGTTCGACAAGCAACTCTACTTCGGACGCTAGACTAGGTACCTCTCAAAAGGAAACCAGTTCGCATTGTGGCATGCCACGTTCTCCTCCGCTAGATCTGGACGATGACACGGCAATGTCCGATCGCCTGGACTTTGACGACACCCACAGAGCACTCGGAGATCTCCCGCTGGACGACCCTTCAAGGACGCGTCCTGAAGTGGAGGTTGTGTCCAAGAGTGCCGAGGACTTGACGTTGCGTGACACCAATCAAACGATGGATGAGGCATCGGTGCAACAGACATTGCGTGAATTACATGCTATGAGCCCTCTGCGCAGCCCTGCGCGGAGCCACGGGCAGCTGGCTCAAAAAGAGAAGAAAAAAGCAATCGCGAAGAATTCTGCGGCGAAAGCTCGTCCTCCTCCACCTACAATTCGGACAAGGGCCCAGAAAGATAAGGTGAATAGTTACTTGTCCATCAAACCTTCTTCATTGTTCTAAGGACAGTTCACTTGATGCAGACTATATTCTTACCACTTCATTATTGGTATTCAGGAGTCCGCAGGATCAACACAGTCGAAGGATGTCGATCATAGAAACCTCGCACAGACTGCTCAAGTCACTGGTGTAGCTCAGACTTCTAGGGATACTCAACCTACTGTCCCAGGTGCCTAATATGTACATTCATACTTACGTGCCATCATCTATGTAGTGCTCATTCTTCCATCGAGCATTTCAGGATTGTGAGTGCGGAACACTTCTATATGTATGATTGCAATTTCTCTGTGCTGAACAACTTCCTCATCTCAGTCTACGTACTCGTATTTTGGGTTCAGGTCCGACGAAGCTTACTACGATCCTCTGAGAGCCTCCAACTGAGGATCAAGTAACATCCAATCAGGTTTATCATGTCGTGTTTGACTTAAATGGAGTTCTTGTGCACAGGGGGGAATTCAAACAGGGACAACCGAGAGACATCAAAGTAAGGCATGGTTCCACTGAACTCCTGAACTTTGTGGGAGAGAAGGCTACTGTCTCATTCTGGAGCAGTGTGGTGGAAAAGAATATTGTGGATATTATCAAGGAGTTGCGCAAGAAAGGTGCTGTCATTCCGGAAGGCGTCACAGTCCTGACGCAGGCCCACTGCACCAAAACATCATATACGCTCCCATCCCATCCAAAGAAGCCAATTTTCCTTAAGGACCTGTCACCTGACAGTTTATAACACCAAGGTGTGGCCCAGGTCTCCCAAGGATGTCTTGCTTGTGGACGATACTCCACTAAAGAACATCCTTAACGATACATTCAGAGCAGTTCATCCGCCATCATGGACTGGGTTTCCGAATGAAACCTAGTTGACCACCATTTTTCTCCCATGGCTCTCCGGACTGCTAGCCTCAAATGAGGATGTTCCCGACTTTGTTAAACAAAATCCATTGATGTTTGCCAATGTTCCAGTAGACAAAAATTCCTCTGAGGCCCGCTTCGTGGTGAAGGGCATAATTCCGGCGCCTTAGAACAATGAAATATACTGGATATTATAAACTCTATGTTTTGTAAATGTTAAATCAAGAATGTCTGTGGGATTTTGACCTTTCAATTTTGAAAATAAATGTTGTTGTCAGTAACGTTATTTGTTGAGGTCCTTCTTTTGATTTGTTATTGTTAGTGTCTCGCCCCCAAACTTCACCTTCCAATATCTGTGAACACTATTGAGTATTCTACTGACCATTTCGACAACAGGACGTTGGTCTGGGAGGGGCACCCGGAGATCTCCGGTCGGAGATGTTACATGAAATCCTCCTACCATATTTTCTCTTCCTTTCAATGTTCAATTTCTAATTCTATGATCGTGCCATCTTATTCGCAGATCATAATCATATCACTCCGCGGTCCTCTCTGCTCGGACGAGGTCCTTGACTCGGCCAAGTCCCGCTCCACGCAGCTGCCTTCCTTTGATGACACGGCAGATGTTATTCGAATACTGTTGCGGTATTTCAATGTCGGGATCTGGTCTCCTATGCGCCCAGATAGGCTCATGGAGGCGGCCCAAGTGTTATTGCCCCCAGACATCTTATCAGATATTCTTTTTTGCTATGCCAGCAAACAGACTTGAAGGCCTAGCTATGTTAGGTTTCTCCACATCTTCAAGAAGGCCTCATTTAATCCTCGAACAAGGCAGTATTTGTGGCCTAAATGTGTTGTTGTTGCAGATCTAGATCCATTCAAGAATCCTAGAAAGGCTATAGTCCATTATCTAATTTATGGGAGACACCATACAGGACGGGTAGAGGGCATCTGTAAAGCACTTAAATTAGAATAGTTGAATCGATTTTCCGTAGATTACACGCGCCTCTTAGCAACGGCCACCCTTTATTTATTGTGTGACACTTTTTTATAATGAAACAGTTTAATATTGGACTCTTACTCTGATTTCATCCGGAGATATCCAGATTCTGAGGACTCGGTTCTTCTTTTGAATTCCATCTTGATATTTATCTGGAGATATCCGGCTGCATGCTGCGGACATACGTATTGTCTAAATTCAAATTTGGTCGCTCTAGCCACTTCTTCCTTCATAAGTGTCATTGGTGATGCATTTAATTCTTGAAAAGTACTCTAAAGTCCTCGACTTTTATGCTTCACAATCTTTTAGGACGCACATCTCCGGATCTTTCTTTTAGTCCTTAGTCCAGAATTTACCTCATAGTCCAGAAATAGTTGAATATGGCATCTTAGCATCAAGTCTAGTTTCAGTCCTTCCCTTTGTGCCGATGTCTATTGGTAGGGACTAAATTCAAGTCTATTTATTAACGATTGAGTCGGACATGGTTTGATCCCTTGTGCAAATGTCTATGCAGTTATAACTAGAACTACTCTAACCGCTCGGATTACCTTGAGAGAAGGAAGGAGATCTAACCTACTCCTTTGTCACTACGGGAAATCGGCCTATAAATGACTACAGCACAAATGACTAGCCAGAAAACAACTACTACAGAATTATTCAAGATCTGCAGACTCTGCCTGGATCTAGCTAGTTAGTTGCCCTAGTCATTTTACAGTAATTTAAGTTTTTGCGGGCAGAGAGGTGATGAAAACCATGTGACGGCCAACTTCGTTCATATTGTCATCCCAATGTTTTCATCCATGCTTCATCCGGTAGTGTTGACGTGGCAAGAAGGTGACTGACTAGGGTTGTGCCTTAGTGATTCATTAGTGATACGTTTGAAAAGAATTACTCTCTCAGTAGAAAATAACTAGCTACAGTAATATATGTTAGAACTCAAAAATGACTTATGGATATTTTTAGAAAATTGTTGAAGTAGATGGATGTCTACTTCTGTTGGACATTGCTGATGTGGCAAATAGGTGATGACTTGGATTGTATTCCAGTAATTCCTTAGTAATACATTCGGCACAAATCACTGCGTCACCAGGGTTGTTCCGGCGTCCGTCCGTCCGGTAGTGTCCGTCCGTCCGGTTGTCTGTCTGGTAAAGGCTGATGTCCGTCCGGTAGAGAATATTCTAGAATATCCAGGTATATTTGGATATATTCCTATAGATTTGGAGCATATTTTTTAGAATATTCTAGGCATCTATCTGATAATGGTGTTGTCCGTCCTGTCCGACTATCCGACTGTCCGTCCGTCCGCTGTCTTTGGGCCCCTGTCTGTCTATGTAGACAACCCTGTGCGTCACTAAAATATTATTTGGTGCAGTAGTATATTTTATAACTAAAAAATAACTCGAGGATACTTTTTAGAAAGTTGCTGACGAAGATGGATGTCTACTTCTGTTTGACATTGCTGATGTGGCAAGTAGGCGGTGACTTGGATTGTGTTTTAGTAAATCTTAGTGATACCCTTCAGACAAATTACTGCATCACCGGAAAATAACTCGGCAGAGTAATATATTCTATAACTGAAAAATGACTAGTGGATAATTTTTTATAACTTGCAATCAGATCGTTGGCACTTCGGATAATTTGCTGACGTGGATGGATGTAGGGTTTTGTCAGATACTGCTGACTTGGATTATGTCTATGTCATTCATTACTGATACGTTTGAAAAGAATTAGTCTTACTAGAAAATAACTAGCTAAAGTAATATATGTTAGAACTCAAAAATAACTTATGGGTATTTTTAGAAAATTGCTGACGTAGATGGTATCTACTTTCGTCGGACATTGCTAATGTGGCAAATAGGTAATGACTTGGGTTGTATTCTAGTAATTCCTTAGTAATACATTTGGCACAAATCACCGCGTCACTAAAAACTTACTTGGTACAGTAATATATTTTATAACTCAAAAATAACTCATGGCTATTTTTAGAAAATTGATGACGTAGATGAATGTCTACTTCTGTCCAACATTGCTGATGTGGCAAATAGGCAATGACTTGGATTGTATTCCAATAATTCTTTAGTAATACATTTGACACAAGTTACTATGTCGTTGGAATATAACTCGGCACAATTATAGATTGTATTACTCAAAAATAACTCATGGGTATTGTAAAATAACTCATGGGTATTTTAAAAAATTGTAGACGTGTATGGATGTCTACTTCCATTTGACACTAGTGATGTCACTAGGTGGTGACTTGGATTGTATTCCAGTAATTCCTTGGTAATACATTTCGCACAAATCACTGCATCGTCGGGAAATAACTCTGCACAATAATATATTTTATAACTGAAAAATTCCTAGTGGATCATTTTTTATAAACTGCTCACGTGGATGAATGCCCATTTCCATTTGACATTTCTGATGTAGCAATTAGGGGTGATTTGGATTATGTGCTAGTAATTCTTCAGTGATACATTTGAGACATATTACTGCCTCATTAGATAATTACTCAACACATTAATATATTTTATAACTTCCAATTAAAATGTTGACACTTCAGACATTTTGCTGATGTGGATGGATGCAAGGTTTTTTCAGATACTGCTGACTTGGATTATGTCTAAGTCATTCATTAGTGATACATATAAAAGAATTATTGTGCCACTAAAAAATAACTAGGTCTAGTAGTATATTTATAACTAAAAAATTACTTCTGTATATTTTTTCTAATTGTTGACGTAGATGGATGTCTATTTGTGTTTGACATTGATGATGTGTCAAATAGGTTAGTGTCAAATTTCAATTAAATATTTGAATTTTTGCCCACAAAAATTGAATTAGTAAACTTTGAAGAAGCAATCAATGAAAAATGTATGCCAAAGAATGGCAAGAGGAAAATATCCATATTATACTATGATTATTAAAAGATTTCAAATAGAAAAATAGAAATAGGGAGAATTAAAGGATTAAGTAAGAGTTAGACTATGGAGAAATACAAGTGAAATATGAAATAGGCAGAAAAGTAGATAAAAAATGAATAGGAGTGTGCAACTAGATAGAAAGAAGAAAACCGGGATGGGAAATGCCCAACCGGATGAATGTTTGACTTAGGGTGACAAAAGGTGGCGGCTATGGTTTGAGAGAGTGGCTTGCAAGGGCTGCCCTCCTCCCTCTCTCACTCTCTCTCTCTTCCAAGGTGTGTGTGTGTGGAGTATGAGAAAGAGTGTAGTAAGTTAGGATTAAAGTGAGATAGGAGAAGGCCGTGGCTAGATCTACAACTACGGTTGGAGTAAGTAAGAGGTGGTAGTGAGTTTGAAGAAAATGAAGCTTATCAAGCTGACTTTCCAAAAAGCCTAGGTTCAATGAATTTGGAGCATTTTCAAGGGAGATATGGCCGCCAAAGCGAGAAGGGGTCCGCCGTCAACACAGACCTTGAGCACTGACTTTGGAGGACAATATCTTTGAGGTGAAGACGATTCAAGACCTAAGATTTGCGGAGTTTAAAGCTTGTTAAGTTAGCTTTCCAACAAGTCTAGAATCAAAGAATTTGGAGCAATAACAACAAAGTTATGGCCAACCAATTGCAAGAGGATTGACTGTTGCAAGATTTGGGAAGCCCATACTTTGGAGGCTTGTGACATTTGATTGGTAAGGTTTTTTTTAGTGATTTTTTCATGAGCTGAGTGTATTTTAGCTAGCCTTCATTAAAAGTTTATTTTGTTGAATCTGGAGTCATTGGTAGGAAATGGCATATGTTTTAGTGCTAGGAGGTGTGCTGCCCCCTTTTTGGTGTTGATTTTCCACTTGCAAGTATTGTTTTCAATGTCCTTGCTATTATCTACATGTATGATCTTAGCTTGTGTGGTGAATGTAAGTGAATGATACATGCACGTACATGCGTATGTTGTCATGGATGTGAAGTGCATAGGTTATGTATGTGATGTACATGTGAATGTGGAAGTCAAATTCTTGGTTAGAAGTACATTGCTTGGAGGCACTTAGGTCACATATACTCTCCACCGGCCCATCTCTATGACATTCATCTTGCGGGGTGGATTGCTCACAGTAAACACTAATCAATAGTGACTTTTTGAAGTTGGTATGTGTAAATTCTATACTTGTTAGTATGTAATTTAAAATCATAATATAGTGATATTGCACTCATTTAGATGTAATACTAGTCGTTTTTTTCATGTAATTATTTAATTGTGATTAGTAATTGTGTAGACAATGATTTGTAGTCATTTCATGTACTATTTATGCTTTCCCTAATAATTCTATAGTTGTACTAAAGTCATTGTTTAGTAATTGTTGATCACTTGTTTAGTCATTGTACAGAAATCTTGCTGTTTAATAAATTTGTATGGATGTGGGCTTGCAGTTTCAAAAGGGGGTATTGGTGGATTTGCTAAACCCCAAAAATAAGCGACAGAAAGGGGCTTGGGGAAAAATGAGTGGTATTGTAGGAGACAAATGGCAACTTTGTTTTATGTTTGGTTTTTATTGAGCATGCATCACACTGGATGCTAGTAGATGGTTTTTATTGGGCGTTGTATTTGAGGGGCTTTTGTAATCATTGCCCTAGTCACCATTTTGTTTATTTCAAAGTATTTCATGACCGAGACATCTTTGATATTATTTATGGTATTATAAAAGTGCTATGTAATTGTACAAGGGTTATTCGCATAATTGTGGTAACCATATACTCTCTATGAAATAACTAATACATCTCTGAAATAATGACCAAACATAACAACTTAATAACCACCACAATAACTGAGAAATTACTAAATAACACTGTGCAATGACTAATCAATGACTAGATAGTATACATAAATAACTACATAATAACTACACACAAACCTCACAGCAACCGAATAATGACAAGAGTAGAAGTAGAATTAGTGCTTGCAATCTTATTATAGGCAATTTATTACTACCACAATAACTAAGAAATTACTAAACTAACACTGCGTAATGACTGAAAACTTACTGCATAATGACTAAACAATAAGTAGACAGTGTACCAAAAGTCTATCAAATAACTGTAGAATGACTGCATTCAAACCATATGATTGCCAAACAATAACTAGACCGAAACTAAAATTAGTACATGCATATCTATTATGGGTAAATTTATACTACAAGAATAATTAAGGAATTACTAAACTAACACTACACAATGACTAAACAATAACTAGGCAGTTCACAAAAAAACTATCATTGTCCACATCATTGTCCACGTCATTGTCCACGTCAACTGCCACATTTAATCCACATCAAACAAAAATCCACATCATCATCCACCATAAATTCCATGTCACACTGAAATCCACGTCAGTAGCCAACTCATCAATGTTCGAGGATGATGGGCCACATAGGCAGATGGATGAAAAGTCCACGTGGCAAAAAGAATGACTACAAAAATCTATTACTCAAAACTATTATTGTGCCTGAACAAAAAAAAATTTAGTCATTTCCTAGTAATACAAGTCATCTATGACTTAACAATGACTAAAATTGCTAGTCATTGATGCCTCAATTTCCTGTAGTGTGTGTGGATGTCTATTGGGTGCTAGAAAAAGGACTTTGTTCTCTGAAAGAAAGGAGTAGAATTGGTGGTCCCTTGTGCGGATGTCTATGTGGATCAGTTTGAGAATACTCTTTTAGCCATTCCGAGGTAAAGGAAGGACTATCTACTCGGATGGTAGGTAGGTAGGGCACTTACGTACCACAAGAGCTACGCTAGTCCTAAGGGTCTACGTCCTTATTCCCCTTACGGGGGAATTGCAGTGAAACCACAATCATCCAAGTGAGTGAGTAGTAGTAGGAGAGAATGTGAGGAAGGATTGTTGTCACCCATTCGAACACTAAAATCTCTTTGAGTCCACGAACCATCATATGCGGTGATATACCCTCTTTGGATACTAATGTATTCCAAATGTCTAAATTGTACATATGTGTAAAGTTATCCCAATAGAACTAGATTAATTATAACCAGTACTAATCCGTGGAATCGCTTCAACAAGGATAAGTCTACTTGCTCGGACCTATATGCTCTTCCTCCGAGCCATGTAGGATCCTATCCACGGATCCGTCATTCTTATCCGGACTGAGCCGGATTACGGAGAAAAGCTTCTTGTACTGTGAGCAAGGTGGTTGATTTAGTTAAGCCTAGCCCTCATGGTCTAACCTTTCCTTTCCCTTTTTTTATTTATCTATTGTGGTATGGTTAGTATTAACTAGAGAGAGGCAAATTTTTATTCTTGTACTTCTCAAAGATCCTCTGTAGGAACAAATACCTTAGGGTAGGACGAAGCTATTTTGCGTGCCTAGAGCGGTGAGCAGTGAGCGGTGAGCGGTGAGCGGTGAGCCTAGAGCATTGAAGTTGGGGATTTTTTGGGAAAACAAAGTGATAAAGTTGAAAACATAGCAAATAAAAAAGTGAAAATTCTCGCCAAAGTTGACGGTAGAGGGCCTATAGCCGTGGGTTCCAAGAACTTTTGTGATTTTTTTGGTAATGTATTCCATTCTATCTAGGGAGATATTGTTTGAGAAGAGAACATGTAATGAGCTTGGGAAGGGATGTAGGAACCCTATGGCCGTGGATTGCGAAAACACTCCTCAGTAAGTGATGTTGCATTATCAATCCTAATTTTCCACATCAAATTTATTTGAAACCAGTATTTTGGTTGATGTATTCACTATACCAGCGTCCAATGAAATGTTATGCCTAATTATATCGCATGACCTTACAAAATAGTATTTATTATTTAGCATAATACCTAAATTTTGCATAATATCTGCGGAACATGCAGTACTTTAGGATATAGATAATAATGATTAAAAATACCTTGTTTACATAGCAGAAAATGTGGAATTGAGAGGTTACTGTGCTCATGTAAGAAGAAAATGTACCAATGATTTGTACTATTAAATTACAAGTCAAATAATAAGTTATATACACAGTTTTACAATGACATATTGTATACAAAGTAATAACTAATTTCCAGAGCAAAATTAATCGTTTATTAGGTCAAGTGCCAAAAGGAAATGTCCTAAAATAAAAGTCTTGTACGCTGTCGAGTAGCGAGAGTTTTTCTTTGGGAAATCGCGGAGATCCTAGCTGCTGCTAGAAATTGTTTGAGAACAAAGATTGTCTCCAAATGAATCTCTAGTCTTGACCACCAAATCTCTTGTCTTTAAATCTTTAATCTTCATTCTTCAATCTTCAATCTTCAAACTCATCCCCGTTGGCCTATCCTGTGATGGCTCTAAAGGGTTAAGGATAAGGGTAGGTGATAAGAAACCACGGCCTCGGACGGGTAAAACGGGACGGCCAAACCACGAGCTGACCGTCCGAAAGATTGGCTCCTAAACTTCAAACCCACGGTGACCAGCAATCGCGCCTCACCGGTGGGAACAACATAAACACGACCGTGTGGGCCATTAACCCCACTTTGCCGCAACAAAGTTTACGAAGCAGAATTGAAAGACAACTAGCCTCCAAAACCGGCTGGGAATAACAAATAAAGACAACGAGCCTCCAAAACCGGCTAGGAATAACAAGCCACAAGCCACAACACACGAGTCTTCTAGTCTTCTTATCTTCAAGTCTTCATGTCTTCTTATCTTCAAGTCTTGAAGTGTTCAAAAACACAAAAGACCTCCCAAAGTTCTTGTCCACACTAGCTGCGAGCTTCCGATCGATGCCACAGATGATTTGAGCCGCCAAATGCCAAGTGCTATAGCTTTTTGGAAATCTGGTGCAATAAGCTAATACCCTCTAAAATCTCAGGTTATTCTAAACTACCTTCTAAAAGTTATGGAGGTTCAAAGTTTGTGCCTTCTTATGTCGATGGCAGCAAACCCTCTCCAACTTCGACGGCTATAACTTCTATATTACTATTCTAAATGAGCCGTATAATAGCTTTATAAAAAGCTAATTTAATAAGCTACAACTCCTCTAAATTTCACTTCAAACTAATCTAGTCACTAAAAGTTGTGTAAGCTTAAAACTCACGCCTCCCCACTTCCAAGACGGCAGAACTCTCCTCTACTTAGATGGCTATAACTTTTTTATAGCGCATCTAAATGAGTCGAGTGATAGCTTCTTAGAAAGCTAATACAATGAGGAATGCTTCTCTCAAATTTCAAGTCCGAACACAAAGTACCGAAGCCATGGTGAAGGCCCGAAGTTGCTGCTCCTCTAATTGGGTAGCGGCCAACTACTCCTCACTCAATCTCTCATAACTTTTGCGTATGAACTCCAAATTGAACAAAAACACCGCTCAAAGAAGCGCAATTTCACAAGGAACATCTTCACAAACTTTCATAACATTCTCATGAAAAAGGAGTACACACCGCCCGATCTCCTTCTCGGGAATTTTCTCACAGCACTCTCTACCCACCAAAAACACACACCAAGAAGAAAAAAGAGTCGCCCCCCCTTATCCTTCCACATCAGCCCACGTCTAAGCCACATGGGCATCTAAAGCCTATTGGTTAACCTCCAAAAGCACTCTAAAGTCTATCAAGATAAGATAGGAAAGAAACCCCAACCATTGGGCTTCAAAAGGTGAAGTTCCAAAAGAATTCTAAGACGGTCAAACCTTTCCTTAGTTTCTTTTCTTTTTCTTTCTTGGATCTTGATCTAACATAAACATAAACACATAACAAACTCCTATATTAACAACTGAATGGATTCTACCTTTATTTAACCGAATAAAAACTCTAGAATTTGACAGAGCACCGCAGAAACATAACTCGCTCTCCGTTCATCGCTTAAGTAGGTCAACGGCCCTCGAAGCCAAAGACGATGGCCCATCTCATTAGAAAAGCGACTCACCATTTGGCCTTCATTGGTATTTTCAAAACACCCTTCAAACACCATCTGACGGCCACCCGTCAATGAAGCTTCAGCCTCCAATACAATCACTAGAGCTCTCGCGTCCGGTTGTAGATTCACAAATGCAAATTGCCGCAGACTTGGATCTGGACGTGGTTGAACACGACGCTCGGAAGGCCCCGCTTCATCTCGCACTCGCCGTCTGGAAGTTGATGGCTGAGAAGATTGAAACGGATCCTCCGGTAATTGCGATAACGACGACTCCCACTCATCTGGGTCTTGAGAATCCATACTATCAACTCTAAGCAATCCAAGCTATTGGCTTGAAGCAAAACATGTGAGGCAAAGAAACTATCTTCCTTTTTATATCTCTCAGTAACTTCTTTAAAAAGCTTGCCTTCACTGAATTACTCAAATAGCCATAAATAATTCTATTTAAACTAAAAGTTGCCCGCATCAAAAGATCTGGCTAAAGGACAAGGTCGCGACATTGTACAGTCCCTCAACAGTTGTATAAAGCCGCCTTAAGTCCACTAATGGTCGCCAAGTTGCGGACTTGGTTGGCTGTCAAGGTCCGTTGATTGTTGCCTGCCGGTTCCGGGTTCGAGCTTTATCAAACTCGTTGAACGGCCTGGATAGTTGCAACTTGGTACTTGCTAGTGAAAGCAGGAAATAAGCAGCCAACCGGCCACCTACGCTTCCCTGAGCTACAGTGACAAGATGCAGGCTTCCAAGTTATACTATTAAGCTCCGGTTATCCCCCATTGAACCAAACCGTGGATTTCTCCACGACCCCAACCTTTTGTATCTTTCTCCTCATATTCTATCCGATGTCCAAGGCAACATCTTTAATGTTTTCACACAATATATTAATTTACAACACGGCAACGCTATGAAAGAGATAGCAAATATGAGAACCAAATTGCAATCTCATCCGAAGACAGGTCTCCATCAGAATTTCAGAGCATAAATCTGTTGTATATCAATGGAGCCAGTAGAGCATAAGACATGCAACACATAGTATTTCAGTGTTATTTAGGGGTAATCATTTGTATTCCTCGGTATTGCACGAGTTTCACAACCATAAATCAGGATATGATTTTACATGCATGTGTACGTTATGTAAGCGTAAATATAGACTTCAAATTTCTCAAAGGCTTTCTTCATTTATTTCTTTCCGGTAGAGATTAAAGATAACTCAAAAACTTCTTTAAGACCTCCCAAATAGTGAAGGGATTGTTTTCCTGACAAAGAAAAGTGAGAAAAGGTACTTAACCCCTAAAGGACTAAACGTCCCCCCGGGGTCAAATTAGATTTTGGGCATGTACCTATAATTTGGAAAAAAATCCTTTTGAATTGAATTTTTATCAAAAGATAGCCTCTGATAAAGATTCCACGAATTCCATTCATGGAGATTTTATTTTTATTTTTTGGATTTCTGGTTTGAAAGTTAGTACCACTTAAAGCCAAAACTGGGGACTCTGGGCACCTCCAACATTTTTGACAAAAGTTTCTATTGACATTGAAGTATTTAACACATATAAAGAATATTTTCTTCTTTGGAAATATTCAAAAAAAATCTTCTCTTTAGTGTAAAAAGGCATTATATTCCAAGTCAAACATTTTCACACATTGTCGGGCAAAGGGGGGAAAAATTCATCTTTTCTACATAAAACCTATAGATCTTCATATTTTTCACTTTTAATTTGTTCAACAACAATATGTGGTGAAAACCTTCTTATTGACCATTTGGATTATCATTCGAATACATACGTAGCTAAAAAAAAATTACGTGTAATGGCAATATTTGAACCTCTACTCCTTGCACATTTGTTTTGAATATGCTACACCCCATTTTTACCTCTAAAAATTGGTGTTTTGGGAAATAACATCATGCTTAAGACAATGGTAAGAGATTAGACCTTGTACACTACAAAAATTGATACAAAGTGAACTAAGAGTCTGTTGATCTACTCAACGCAGGGAAGAAAATAATCATTGTTTTGACTTTGAACACTAAAATCTATCTATCCGTGCGGTGGATTGCAACCAAAAATTTACGGCATGTTCAAACTGAAGTCTATTTTAAGATCTTATGGTTGAAAATCCAAAATTCACTTTAGGGTGTGATTTTCATGTCTCTTTTTGGCAATCACAGTTTTGGATTGGTTTTAGTGCGAAAGTGGTCGTGGTCCTTTAGGGGTTAAGGGAACGCAAGTAAGTATCTGATGGAGAACCCATATTGATGTATGTTGTCGAAGGATGGTACATGAGGTGTAGGGGTGGAAGGCAAAAATTTACTGGGTCCTAGAGAGGCTATATAGTATTGTGGATTTTAGCTTTGATTGTATGCTTGACAAAAAAATTGGACACTACAGGAAGCATTTTGAAAATGCAATCGATAATCAAGACAATGAAGTAAATTGTATCCAGTTCTATTGAGGGTTTAGGATTAGTGGATATGGAAGCTTCAATGTCAATGTACCAAATGCAAACGCTAGCTCGAAAAGGGGGAACTGAACTTTGACTCAAGTTTCAAGGAGTGGGAGAAAAGTTCATAGAAGAAAACTACAATTGGCCTCAACTCTCAGAGGATGAAGAGGCTGTAGGGTTCTGAACTTCAGCTTCATCGTCAATGTATCTACGCACCCCTCTATTGAAACAAAGTGGAACTCGCGAAGAGGAACTTGGAGACGATGCTGCCGCTTGTTCGTGTGCTACCTCAGCATCCCATGGAGCCATGGTAAAGTCCTTCTTCGGCGAGAGAACCGCTGCCATCAGTCTAGCAAAGCCACACACAGATGAGTGAAATGAT
The DNA here is from genome assembly GCA_963971425.1 of Bryoerythrophyllum caledonicum. NCBI lineage: Eukaryota > Viridiplantae > Streptophyta > Bryopsida > Pottiales > Pottiaceae > Bryoerythrophyllum > Bryoerythrophyllum caledonicum. Next base: position 18,076,653 of record OZ020521.1, on the reverse strand, counting down.
CAAGTAAGGATGCCATTGGAGTAGAATTCAGAGTTTGAAACTTACTTACTCAATCTTTTTTTTTTCGTCACTTTGCGGATGGGAACGTCGGTGTCGACAATCAATGGCGCCTGCGGAACTGAAGGAGAAAGTTGAGGTGTTGGTCGAGCCAAAGAAAAAGGGATGAGCTTCGCATTGAAGACAATAGTGTCCTCCTCCAAGGCCACAATGTGGCGGCCGGCTGACTTGCAAGCTAGAATGGAGTTTCCTGAAGTTGCATGACAAAAATTAGATCTAGTACTTTGTGAAATACAAGGCAACAACAAGAGGAAACATACCAATAGAGGCGAATGCATCGAGAACCATAGACTCCGGTTTGGTGAAAGCCTCAATGATCATCTGTAGGAAAATCGCATCCTTCTCACGAGCGCCCCTCCATGGGACTGCGTGATTCATTGATTGGGACTGGGCGGTTGTGAAATTGAAGAGCACATCTGATTCCGCAACCCCCAAACCGACCTTGGCAAGATCTTCATTTACTGCAATCGAGAAGCGGTCCAGGGACAACTTACTGTGAAGGAAGAGCTGAATTCGAAACCTTCTACTCTGTGAAGGTAGAATCAAAGAACAGTCGATGTTAGGTCATGGTAGAATAAAAGTCGGTTGCAAGCAGAACTGGACAATGAAGGTGAAAAATTGAACATTATACCATAAGTCCGGGACTGAGAAGGGAGGAAGATGGGAGGTCGTTAATTCCCCACCACTCTCGAAACATGTGAAAACTGTAACCTTCGGCGTATGAGAGGACGTCGCTTTGGATGCTGAAGATGTCAGGGACAAAAAGAAGCAGCCCACCCTCACTTCGAAGGAAATACTCGGCAAATTCAAATAAACTCTTTGTATCGTGCACTGAGTATTCGTTCCAAACTGGAACGTCAGTGGGGCTCATTGAAATGCCAGGAACCATCATGCCATCCTTCAGATCACCTATTATCAGGTCGAACCCGCTATGGGGGCAATGAGTCGAGAGTGCGGCACTCCCAGATTCCTTCTTCATCTGAATAATGTAAAAATGACGGAGTACAGTGTTAAAACAAGGGACTTGCAAGCAGGGACTTACAAGCAGAAGCAGAAATTGAGAGATAATATACCATTAATGCCCAAGAAATGCTTGCCTTGGATCAACAACATTGAGAAATCAGAGGACACTGAATCAACACAATTCAATGAGAAGAAACAACTCATTGAAGGAAAGTGCAGAAGAGGAAAAAACGAAGAGAAATAGGGGGAGAGTTTTACTTTAAGGACAAAGTTGTTGAGGTTCAGCAGAGAAGGATGAATCTCGGGTAGGACTTTCAAAATTTTTAGAAGACTAGTGTTTTCGACGAGAACTGATGCTTCTTGGGACATGTTGGAGGTAGACAATGATCTTCCAGATGCCACCTTCCCCTTCAGCTTCTGCAAGAGTATGGAGATTGGGCTTGATCCGTCCTCAACTATAGTTACTGAATTGACAGGGGCCATTGTGGAAGTGATAACAGGAGTTGACTCTGGTATCACCTGAAGGACGTCAATGTCAACATCCATTTCTGCGGCAGCACTGGATCCTGCTCCAAGAGACCTCTTTGTACTAGCTACAGTGATGGCGGCTTCAGCAAGCTTCTTCATATTCAATTCTGCCTCAGATGCAACAGCCTTCATCGTTAGCGCAGGTTTTGTCAGTGAGATGGACTTTGCAGTAGCCACGGCAATGTCCTCTGCCTTCCTCTTTGAACGTCCTGTCTTTTTCACTGTAGCCTCGGTAGACCGTGGAGCAATAACAACCTCTGTGCCAGCCAAATTGGGCTGAATACTATTCCTCAAGTCAATCTCAAAGGACGGTGGCTTGTCCAACGGGCAGTCAATGTACCACCCACATTGCATCCAGTGGTCCTTCGACCACTTACTTGCGATCTCGTCAGTGATCATGCAATTAGCAGCTTGCCTGTCGAGATAGCTAGGAAAGAAGGACGGAGTCTTGGAAACTACTTTCCGCGGATAGAGAATGAACTTGAAATACCTATAAAGAATCCTGGAAACCGCCTGTGACAATCCAACCTGGTCCTTCGGGCTTTGGTTTTTATGAACTCCCTTTCCCTTGAACTCATGCTGGAATGCTAAGTCCCACAACTGAATTCGATTCTGCTCCACGTAGTCTGCCAAAGATTGAATGACATCTCCATCAAGCGGTTCGTAATCAATTGAGACACCAAGCTCAAACAATGTGGCGTCGAATAGGTCCTGAACCTCGCTTGCAATCTGAGGACATGGATTTTGTTAGAACCAAGATGAAGTTGGTTAAAATAGAAATACACATTCACTAAATTCTAACCTGAGACCACCAAGTGGCCTTGTGGAGCCATTCGGGGAACGCGTGGTCAGCAAATTTGTTCCTTGGAAAGCGCACAGCATCCCAAAGTGAGGCTGGCATGTTCCAGCGTTCAAGCCACTTCACCTTCACAGCTGGTTCCATTGCAGACGTTGCAAGGTACCACAACTTCTCCTGAGACATTTCTGGATCGTCCTCTCGCTTTTCGTAATGCCTTCTAACTTGCTCAAGGAACTGTGGGGTATGCTTTGGATCAGCAATTGGAAGTTGCTTCTTCAATTCAGAAGAGGTCTCTCTCTTCACCTTATCCACAGCTTTTCCTATTTCCTCGTGCAGCTTACCGGTTGTCCACTCACTTGGTTTCTCCGGGTATTTTTCTTTGAATTTCCTTGTAGCATGGGCCACAGCATCTCCAAGCTCTTGCTGAAAACAATGAAGCAAAGGTCAATCACGATAATATATTCAAATATCGTAGTATGAAAAATGATATACATGCAAGGGCAAAAAAATTCTAGGCACGTCCACTGCAGGCACTTAGAACTATTAACGAAACAGATGAGAAGCCGACATCGACAATGCAGTCTAGAGAACTGATGTACTCCCAATCAAAGGGCCCTACTTGAACTATTCATCATTGGCAGCTTTGATGACAAAGAGAAATTAAGGAGCGAGCAGTAAGGGTGCCAATATCGGCAGCCCAATTTATAGTTCCAGAATGGTACACTAATATAAACATATGTGTTGCCCATTAAATGCTGCCCATCTCATATTGAAACATTTAAATATAAGGGCTGCCCATAAGTGCTGTCCATCTCATAAGTGATGCCCATGCCATAAAAACATAAGTGCTACCTTAACTTGTTGCCTATCTCATATTGAAATGAGATCATTGAAAACAATGTATCAGATGCAATATACCAAGCTTCACAATGTAGTTAGCATCACAGTTCTACATTGTGATGAACAATTATCAATTGCCTCCAGAACATATTCTCGTAAGTGGCTCTACTTCAAGGTTTAACACAGTCTACCAATTGAATAGCTAAATGAATCTCGTTTTGTACCTGGTAAAGAACTGTTATGAGGCCGTCCATCGTAAGAGTGTACCAACCATGGTTCTTGGACAATTGTTTCTTCTCAGCGTCATTGAGTTCCTCTTTTGAAACAAGATTCTCGAAGTACTGGAGTGGCTGACCGGCAATTCCCTGGATGCGGTATAGCTTATGCACTAGGTTCATTTTCACATGGCAATTCTGATTCCTCCTGCAAAATCAGAGAATCGTAACTATTTGACACTATTTGAATGAAAAAGTTTCCAAATTCTTCCTTTCTTCCATACCAACTCCAAATCAGGACCTGGTTCTAGTAAATTTTTTAATACTTACAATAGTTATTACAAGCCTCTAATTTTTTGATTATTTGGGAGATGACTTATTCCCTTTCAATTTTATGCATCTAAAATTTATTTTCAAAAGACATCATAGGTTCCAAGGTGCAAACACTTTGCACCAAATTAATTTAGAGATTCACATTTACCTTGTACAATGCAAGTGCTACGGTTTAAGTTGTAGACAATTATTATTTGGAGTAATAAATTATTGTTAGTTAAAATCTAGCCCACTTTTGTGATCACAAAAGTAGGTTAGATTCTTACCAATTCACCTGATGAAGCGCGGTAAGTAGTGGTCCAACTTGCCCTTCAACCTCCAGGATAATTGACTCGACAGCATAATGCCACTCGGGATCGTTGGCGTGATCCCTGTTGATAATTGGCATCCAAGCAGCTAGGCGGTGGTTGCCATCCCAGACGAAGAACATCTTCTTAGAAAAGCACTTCCAGGCCTCTTCTTTTTGTAGCTCTATCTCAAATGCTTCATTTGCTTTTACCCAGAGCGGACTCCAATTCGATGAGTGCTCACTGGTAACATCAAGTGTCCTTCCTTCGTTATCCTGCAAGGCTACGTAAAAAACGCCATGGCCATCCATGTAACCTGTACTTACAAAATGAGCACCTAATGCCATTACATCGTTCTTAAGATATGGCCTCACAGCAGCAAGCGGAAGCATGCGACACAAGGGAATATTTAACTTGGACTTGCTCCGTGGCTTCAAACAAAGCTTATCCAACACAATATTTGTGTTAACAGACTCCTTAACCACTAAGGCGTCCATCTCCTTGCCAAGTTCTTCTGCAGACATGGCTGTCGAATGTTGACTTTCGTCTTCCAGGGGCATAGAATCATGATCTTGCATGTCCTCGTCTCCCTCATTGTCAAAGTCCTCTGCTCAAAATTTTCATCAATTAGAATAATATTCATCAAAAAATCATGAAGAGAAGACAAAAACAATACTTACCGGGTACTCCAATATGAGGCTGACGTGACTCTTCGTGATCCACCATTGAATCAACAAGTCCTACAGTCGCTGAATCCACCGCTGTGTAGAAGCAACAAAGTAGGCCTTCTTAGATAAATCACATGTTAAGCGCATATATCTACAAATTAAAAAATGTGGTCAATGAGCAAGAAATGCAGAGTAATTAATTTAACCAACGACTCATAGATCTGGTTCAATTTAACATTCGTTCAACCAGGCTTAATCCTGTGAAGGCACGACTAATGCCGATATCGGCGATGCTACTGCCACACGAGGTCTGGGCATAACACCCGAGGTCTGCGCACAACCGAGTCAATATGTAGCTGCTTGCTAGTGGACCCAGCAATGCATGTGGACCTATAGATGCCATGCAAGTGGGCCCAACGAGGTCCCGAGTTCCCGAGGTGTCAATAAGTCAATGCCATGCAATTAAATACGTCTGCCAATGCACGTCAATGCCATGCGAGTCAATATGTCTGCCGATGCGTACCCGTGCGTCCCCACTCCACAAAGTCTGCCGATGTATGCGATGCCATGCTAGTGGACACAGCGAGGTCCCGAGGTCTGCCGATGTCGGCGATGCAATGCAAGTAAATCCAACGAGAACACTAGTTGGATAGGGTCCAGCTTCATCAACGACAACCCTAGTTGTTCATCGACTGCATTTTACTTGCATCAGCGGCCACTCCAAGTCTGCATCAGCACGAGCGCCACGGTCCCCACGAACCTAGTAGCTAACTACATCAGCTGTGAAAACAGAGGTCTGTAGGGGTCTGCCGATATCGGCGATAACAATTACGTGGACCCATCATCGAGCGTATCATTTATGGTATCATTCATATCATATATGGACCCAGCATCGAGCATATCCAAATATCTCAGTTTCTAACATTATCCGTGCACCAATTTTCCGATTGTGCAGGTCGGAATATTCCAATCCCACAGAGGCCACTGTTACTGCAGCTGACCCCGATCTCACAGTAACTGCTGTCAACCCCAATCCCAGAGTAACTGCTGTCGACCCCATTCTCCCGTACAACAGTGAGGGAGGAAATCAGAATAACAACATGAAGTTTACATTTCCACCAGACTGGTGATGGGATGATTTTTCAACCTCGACCTCATATTCCAACCTCAATTATACACCATAGAACCTGCAACATGACCGTGACCCTACACCAGCATCCACATCGGGTCTCCTTCGCCATCGACATCTTCAGCATCGACGTCGAGACTTCCTCAGCGAGTCCAGTCAAGCTGGACTTAATCACCAAGTACCAACTCGTGCATGGAGAAAGTGCAAAATAACCCCTACTGCCCGGCATCCAACCCCGCGTCGAAATGCGGGGAAATGAAGCTCAACTAAAACATATCGTATCTGGCGTGACTTTCTTTTCGTAACCCTTAGCTAAATGAAATAGCGCGAGCTAAATTATAAGTACGTTGTTTTCTTGATCAAAGTTTACCAGGTCGAAACTAGTTTTGAATCAACACATCAAGTAAAGTATTTTGCGACCACATAGTTGGAAGCCCTGCACAGTTTGTAAAGCCATTTACAAACCACCAAGACTAGCAGTTGCAGGATGGTTGATGGACGTGCATTCCACTCCAAACCGAGGTCTGTCGATGTCGGCGATACCAAACTCGTGGACCGAGAATCGAGCATACGGAATCACTCACCTAATAATAACTTCTGCATGGAGCGTCTAGGTGCGAGCCACCCAACTACAGAGCTCTGCCGATATCGGAGATACCAATCTCGTGCACCGAGCATCTAGCTGATGGAATCATTCACCGAAGTTTAACTTCCGCATGGAGCTTCCAGGTGCGAGCCACCTGATACCAATCTCGAGCATACTTCGAATAGTTTGACTCAAAAAGTGAAAAAATAAATCTGTGTCGACTCAATATGCGACCTCAAATATCTGAGTCCCCGAGCACGTGGTCAACATCAGCAATACAATCTCGTAGGATCGACTAACCCATGTCCAATGTTGTCAATTGCAGCAGCACCGTCCCCGAGCAGTGTGCTGTCCGTAAGGAGATTGTGCATGAGTACGACTGGGCGTAATCAGTAACCACTCCTCCCAATTTTCAAGGGCCGCCGAGTCTCAGCCAGCCAGCCAGCGACCTTCTCACCTTATTCACAACGCGTTCCGCCACTGTCTATAGCAGCGATGTGAATCACGCCGAGTAACGCCGAACCACGCCGAGTCACGCTGGTTTTAGGGTCTCGGCCGGGGAGGTTTCAAGGCAGCCGAAGCACCGCACGTGAAGCACCGCACATCTTGCGGTGTCAAGGGCCGCCGAGAGGTCTTGCGGTGTCAGGTGGCCGTTTAAAGCTTGACACCGCTGGACCCTATCTCCGGGTAATCCGATTCCAAGGTCGGCAGGCTTTTAAAAAGAAAAGTGAACTCTTCCAGGGGAGTCACGGGATTCAGTCGCGTCACCGTGGCTGCCAAGACCCGATTCGGGAATATTGACCCGATCCCCTTTCAATACTCGGCGCGCATTGACATTGTACCGTGGTCAACAACAGTAGTATAATAAAATTGAGAATTAGTTTCAAGCACAGTAAATGATCTAAAACATTAACTAGTTTTTACTTGTCATGAATGTTTTTACCAACGATGTATACAATGATTCCCCTCGTTGAATAGTATCAATAGCTGTGCTCATAGTAAAAAACTTAATCTTAAGAAAAAACTTATAGCATTTACATATTAATTAGTGTGGTAACACTAATTCTCAATTTTAGTATACCGTGACTTTACAGCCGCTTCTCCCCGACTCAGTCTAGTGAAGCTCCAGTCAAGCTCAAGTCATGCTGTCACTAAGAAAAAATCGTCGATCACCACTGCCGATATCGGCAGCCCATTCACAGCGCTCAACCACGTACGGTTCTTCCCGACGCCCTAGAGTGAAGCACTAACAAAAAAGAAACGTTTAACTCTGCCGATATCGGCAGCCCTTTCTCAGCACTCAACTAGGTACGGTTCGTCCCGACGCCCTTAAGTGATGCTCTAACAAAATAAAAACGTTTACCACTGCCGACATCGGCAGCCCTTTTACAGTGCTCAACGATGCTCACAAACCACTCACAAACCAATCACAAACATGCTCATATGCAACTCTCACGCCAGCAGATCGTTTCCACAACAGAACACCTTATAAAAAACGACCTTGGATTTGTAACCACCACCTATTTAGAACGGCCTCCGATCAAAAACGACCTTAGATCTTAAATTGACCTTGGATCTCACACGTCAGACGGCTCTAATCGATTTTGAAACATAGATTGAACAATGGAGGATCTCGTCGCCCTCGCCTTACAGGTGAACAGTCGATGCGTACAACGGTGGTTAATCTCGTGGAGCCGTGAGTGATGCCGATGTCGGCGACGGTCGCGCGTTCGAAGGCACCGGAGGTCTGGCTACGAGGTCTAGTACGCATGGATGCAGTTGCACCTCAAGCTTGGTGGACACGCCATCTGGTCTCCCAATCCCAGGAAACAACTGCCGACATCGGCATCCCGAAGACGGAGTGCTTGCCTAATATTGTGTATCTGAACGACAGAATTATACGAACCTTCCATGTCGCTTGCAGAGTAATGAAGATCTTCGGCTTCGCTCCCCCTCCTTGTTGGTTGTATGGCTATGTCGCCTGCAGAAAGCGTAGTAAGTTGTTTAGGTCAACATCATACGAGTCCCACAACCTCTATAAGAGTGCAAGAATTTCGACCACCAAGACCTTCATTAGTAGACTAAAACCCTAAATAAGTTCTGCACAAAACTACCTCCAACAAACATAAGACTTTCAAAATGCGGCTGCTCTCTCATCCTAAACCCTATTGATTCAAGGTTTGAATCCTACAGCTAGCATCAACAGAATTTGTACCCAAAATCACAATCTCAACTTTTAATATTACAACTTCCCTCGCCGGCCGCCTCAAACTGGAACACATTGCCTTCTAAAAGGAATCATATCGATACCACGAAATGACAGTACAATCCAAGTTATGATTTAATATGCATACTAAATGACGAAAGGAACCGTGAAGAAACCTCGTTCTGCTGATGGCCCTCTACTTTGAATAGTTGCAGCATGCTCATTCCCTCTTGTATCATTGCTACTACTTTGGCTATCCCTCGGATCTATCGTCAAAGTCTGCGCTTGTCCCATCGTGTTCACTGCAATTCCACCTAGATCGTTGGGAGTATCACCAGACATCTCAGGAGTTCTGCACTGTCCTTCAAACTGAAGCACTGTCGAGGTCTCACTCCCGGAACCTAGCCTAGAAGTCGACCTCAATTCCCTCATCTGCCTGGACTTCTTGAGTTGCTTAGAGCTTGTGAAGTACAGTGATTGTCTCCTTCGTCTCTTGGGCATATTACCAAAATTGGCCAACAGCCTTTGCCCACTACCTCGGCACTCCACTACAACTAAATCTCATTTATGGATAGTTTCAAATACCTAGTTGCTTGTTTATGAAAGTTTGGTTGGCCGCCAATCTTGAATGTTATTAAATATTATAGTATCTAGATCAGAGGGCATGATGACGAAATCGGCGGGTTACCTCTTGATTTAACCATTAAGGTACCGTGACAATTTTACACCACAAACACTTTTAAAATGTCAGATTCTTCTGCATTTAACATAGAAGGATACACACACTTTGATTTTCAGTTCTGACCGTAAGATCTCAATTAAGATTTATGAATTAATATATCAACCTAACTTCATAAACTTTGACCGCACGGATTGAAAAATTATAGTGTTTGAAGTGAAGCATATGGTTCATTATCTTCCCTGCGTTTAGTGGATCAGCAAACTGTGACTTCACTTCGTGTCAGTTTCTTTGACTACAAGGTCTTCATCTATTACCATCTTGTTAAGCATGATGTTATTTCCTTTTACACCAATTTTTAGAGGTAGAGGATAAGTGAAGCATATTGAAAACAATTGTGTATGGAATGGAAGTTCAAAATTTGTTAATTCACACTTTATTTTGTTGTGAATTTAATATATTTTATATTGATAATCCAAATGCTCTGTATAAAGGTTTACACCACATATTGTTCTGGAAAAAATATAAAGTGAAAAATTTATAGACGCTTGGTCCTTTAGGGGTTAAGACACTCAAGGGGCTCATTATCTTGCTCTGACAGGTACTCCATTTGTGATTTTTTCTGTGGGCTCCGCTATTATTGTCACCATAAACATTAAGCTCCTACCGGACAGTCTGTATTATATTGATCACTGCTACATTTGTTAGTAAGAAAACAGTAATGCCTATTCAACCGCCAATTCCTTTTTAACTTTAATTCTCGTCTTCTATCGACAGCGTATTTGAATGACATTACTGTTTCTAGTACCTACCTCACTTTGTCCATTACGGCGTGCAAATATGTTTGATAGAAGATAATAATAATTTAACAATGCCTTCAGATGTTCAGACATAGTTCCCCATTGCCTCCACCATCCCTTGCTGGAGATTTATTTCCTATTCCTCTGCTTTCGATTTGCTTCGCATGGCGTCCCTGTTGGATGCCGAGTCGCAACATGTTCTGATTCACGGGAGTGGATCTGCCGTACCCATTTCATTTGTAGTCGGAGAGGATGGCTTCTCCATTGTTACTGGAAGTCGTTTAGCTGCTCGATTCCACATCTTAGAAGGCAGTTTGCATATTGACAAGGATGTAGTCGATCCGATCACGAAAGAACTCTCGCACACTGAAGCTCAGATTTCCTTTCCTTCTGATAGTGGTGACTACTGGAAATTGCAGTCGGGGAATTATAGAGTGTATGGAACCAAAGACCGTCCCTCCAAGGTGTCTGCGGATACGTTAACACCAAGACGGTCAACCATTGGAACGGCTGTTACTCCGCTGCTGCAGAACATAAAACTTGAGCCTCCTGATGATCCTGTCTTCATCCTTAGTGACGACTCTGACTGTGAATGCCTCCCCGCAATCCCTCTTCATAATGTTCCCCAGTCTAAGTCCGCCTCTGAGAATCTTGAGTCCTCCCCATCTCCTTGTATTGGTCCGACCACTTCAAAACCCCCACTTCCTCCTATAGAGAGTATTGTCCGATGCCTTCGCCTTCTTGGTGCTAGACGGGGAGCAAAGTCAGCTCTCAGCAAGTTAGATTATAACTCAATATCAATTCGGAAAGTAGATTTTCTTCCCCCCGAATTCGATGGCAATGTCATTTTCGAACTTCCGCCGATGGGCAAGTACCCACCGTCATCCAAGGCTGGGCAACTTCATGGAATGGATAAGCAAGACGACGGCCACACGTGGACTCGAACTGTCACATCGCACATCAAATCGGAGTTCCACCTCACATTTAGGATGTCTGCCTGTTTGGGCCACCTCTAGTGTACAAATGGTTCATGTGACTACCTAAAGCGTCTGAACCGGACCTCACCAACAAATGAAAGTGAGTGGGAGGGTACTGCCTCAACTCCATTTCATCCAGGTTCTGATCCACCTCCTCATTCTACTGTCGTTTGCGCTATCTGCCAGGTTCCACCCTCATGCATTGAAAGTTGCTCGGCTAAGATCTATTACGTACATGCCGAGAGCCACATGACACGTGCATGTGTGCATCTTGGAATACACAGTCATGCTGTGAAGAAGGGGAACTATAGAGAGTCCTCCGCGAAATTCCGATCACTAATTGCTGAGCAAGTGGAGAGGACTCCATCTACGACCAACTCCTCAATCATCCTTGAGGCTAGCAAGGAGTACCTAGGAGAGTTGCTATTATGCCCAGAAGGTGTTCCTCAAAAGCATTTCGGATTTGAGGAGCTAATCCCTGTGCTGGACAAGTTCAAGCACGTATCCTCCCCAAATATTCGAAATGAGGTTACCAATTTTCGATACCTGCGTCGTTTTGGTGTCATGGATAGCATCACTAAACTTAGAGGGTCAAGTAATTGGGCATTCATCCAGGAGAACCGATTTCCTGGTCAAGGAACGGACTCTGACAAGGTCTTTATATTCAAGATGGCCGAGGTGGGCCCTGGTAGTGGAGTTGACTTAGTTAGGCGGATGCAACCTGGAGGTGACTTGGAGGACTCCTGGATGATGTTTGACCATGTGAAACGTGTGAAGTCCTGGACGACAATGGCTTGTCATGTGTATGACTCCACATACTGCCGAGTTATGACTATTGCCGTTTGCGATATGCAATCAGAGGATGTGGCAGCCCAACAAGTGTTCTGGAGAAACTTGAACGCTGTTTCAGTTAAACACGACATTAGCAATCCAAATTTCAAAGGTTTCATGGCCGATAGCGCACAAGCCAACTGGAACGCGGTTCGTATCGTATACGGTACTGGAGACCCATCTATCCCTATGGACAGCCGTGAGAGAACCTGCCTTTTTCACTGGACACAGTCCCTTGAGAAGCACACCAAGGCAGATATAAGAGTTGACTTGCAAGATCAACACCGTCGCCTCTGCAAACAATACAAAAACTCAATCTCGTTGGAAGTGGCAGAAAGCAGGTATTTGGCAATCCGAGCGTGGTGGTTGTCGTCGGGAGCAACATCTGATGAAGCGCTACCAAGACTAGAGTTATGGCTAGCTTTCTGGCATTTTCGTTACCGACAATGGGGAGGCTTCATGCAGCTTGTAAGTCCTATCATTTTGTGCGTTCTAATTAAGCTCAGATATTTCACATCTCTCATTCACATGCATTGTAATGCTAAAATCGGCACCCCTGTTTGCCATCGCCTAATTTGGATATTAATTTTTGGATCATGTGCATTACCGATTTGAGAACTAATGACACTTGTTCTCTTTGGCACTTGTCATGGACACCCCCGTATTTTTGCACTGAATTTCACCCCGAAGTTACTCCTCAGGCACGGCCGACATCGGCAGCACTTACGAAGGCCCCTCTTTTAATCATCTTTCAATCTTGTACTTCTACTAGAAGTCCTTCTTCTCCTCCATTCATTTCTCTGCCTCACACGTCGAATGGAATATTAACCTGATTGTTTATGTGCAGAATCTTTCTGAAGCACAGCTCGCTGAGATGCCCTCGTGTAATTTGGCCGAATCCATACACAACAAGTGGCTGCAACAGTCTGGAAAAAGAGGGAATGATCTCTACGTTGCGGCTGTCGATGACATGGTCCGCGCATTCATGCAGGTTGTTACGTACTACCAGTTTCTAAAGGGTGAGAAGCCGGGTACCGGGCCTGGAAAAGAGGAACTTCGTTTGCGTATTGCTCAGCGCAGTGCCCAACGGTCAGGAAATTCAAAGGTCCTTCATGCAGCGCAAGCCAATATGCCTGGTGCGGATGAATTTTGTACAGGTGATCCCCACTTGGAAGGTGAAGAAGTTTTTATGTCTTTGAAGAGAAAAGCTGATCTTCCTCCTGGTTCTGAATTCGATTCACATCGCCCCGACAAGATCAGCGTCTCCTGCCCAAGGGTAAAGGCTCGTCATCTTGATGCACGAATTGTAGACCTAACATGTGAAGATCCCAAACCACGATTTGATCCTCATCCTACTGTGGCCGAAGATCTTCCCCCCCACTCAGCGGCCACTTCAGCTCGGGTCCAACACGTCAAATATGTTCAAGAGACTGTTTGCGATGAGAAGCAATGGCACATAGCAAGGCTTCCCAAGACATCTGGTAAAGCTTGCTTTGCCCAACAAGCTGTAACAAAAAAAAAGTGTGGCTAAGATTGTGCAGGATGGGAGAAGTACGGCTGCTCCAACATACACGGGGATGATGGACAGCTACAAAAAAAATAGATTCGAGAGAATGCAGTTCTTCTACTGCAACGACGACATTGAGCGTTGTGTCAAAGGCACCAAGCGCAAGTGGGTGGTTTCTAAACCACCTCTCCCTGACTTTTGGCCAGTGAAGATGGGAACAAACTTGAGCAGAAAGGAGATTCTAGCCCTCGAAAATGCCGGCTTCCGTCTTGCGGAGCGAGTGGAGCTGTCCCCACGACGGTTGTTTGTAGATGGCGTCTATGTGAACCTAGACGATTATCCTACTCCCCTAAATCCTACAGAACACCCTACAAAGAGATTTGGTAAAAACATTCGTAGAAACCCGTCTGCCCCTACTACTAAACACCATAACAACTGCGCCTCACCGCTCTCGGTGGTTGGAAAGATCTGCGGTATTCTAATGGTCCCACCTCCAGCTCTAGGTGCCATTGTGACCCTCGAGTCTTCGAGCATTTCCAAGCTTTCCAGATATTTGTTGACAATTGGCCAGTTTCCAAGCTGCGATTGCGAATCGTTTAAAGAGATGTCAGCAAAGTCACTCGGCAAACGAGGTGCTTGGACATATTGTAAGCACCTTTATTACATCTTCAATGTAGTGTGTAGATTTGATTCTGAGGTAGATGTCTTCATTCACGCTCCTAGCTTCAACTGGAATGAGATTAAACGAGTTCTACAGATTTTGCTCCTTAAATACTACGGTGCATAGATATTACAAATATATTTTAGCTTTGTACTGCAATCTGCGGCCTTTTATATCTATGAATAGGAGGTGAGACTTAAAGGGCCACCTCCATAGTCCGTACATGTTGTTGTCCATCACATGCTCTATATTTGAGGGAAAGAAGGAAGGGAATGTGACTCTAAATAAAAAATTAGACCAAATTTACGATTTGATGAAAGGAATCTAAACTCACACACTGCCATTGCTCCTCTTTACTACTCTCTTCAAATTATGTAAATTTGCAGAAAACCTACAGTCTTTTACAACAAATTTTTACAAACTCTCCCACTCACTGATCCTTAACCCTAAATCCTTAAACCTTGGTCTTAAATTCCCCACTTCTCTCTCTTGGCGAGTATCCCTAAACCCTGACCTTCTCCTAATTTCTGGCAACCTCCTCCCCTCTCCTACTATTCCTCTTTGTGGCTATTCTTGCCATTACCTTTTGACCCAAGGAGATTCTATTTTTCCTTCATTGGAGATATTAGATTCAACGGTTATAGGTCACTTCCTCTAAGAAAAACAACTCCTTGGTTTCATGTACTACATGTATTGTCAATAATACACGTTCCATACTTGTAGTATCTTGAACCTTTAGCACGGTTATAGGTCCATTCATTTATCGAATTAACAAGTTTTCTTCTTAAAAATCGCCTATGCCTTTATTTTCTTCAGTCCATTTTTCATTAACACCTCACTTTTTGCACTCTACGCTCACGAACGTAGGCTCACGGCTCACCGCTCGCAAAACTGGGCACCCAAAGTAGCATTCCCCCCTTAGGATATCTTTTGTGTTAACCCCTAAAGGACCAAACCTTCCCCCAGGGTCATTTTGGATTTTGGGCATGTACCTAGAATTCGAAAAAAATCCTTTATAATTGATTTTTTTTTCAAGATAGGATATGATAAGAGCTTTGTGGAGATATTTTTTTATTTTTTTTTGGATTTGTGGTTTGAAAGTTAGTACCACTTAAAGCCAAAAGTGGGACTTCGGGCACCTCCAAAAATATTGACAAAAGTTTCTATTGACATTGAGATTTTTCACACATATAAAGAATATTTCCTTATTTAGAAATTTTCAAAAAAAATCTTTTCTTTAGTGTAAAAAGGCATTTTATTCCAAGTCAAACATTTTGACACATTGTCGGGCAACGGGGGAAAAAAACTTCATCTTTTCTACATAAAACCTAGAGATCTTCGTCTTTTTCACTTTTTTTTTTCAACAACAATATATGGTGAAAAACTTCTTATTGACCGTTTGGATTATCATTTGAATACATACGTAGTTCACAAAAAAATAAAACGTGAAATGACAATTTTTGAACCTCCACTCCTTGCACACTTGTTTTGAATATGCTACACCCCTTTTTTACCTCTAAAAATTGGTGTGTTGGGAAATAACATCATGCTTAAGACAATCATGGTAAAAGATTTAGACCTTGTACAATGCAAAAATTTGATACAAAATGAAGTCAAAGTCAGTTGATCTACTCAACGCAGGGATGAAAATGAACCATTGTTTTGACTTAAACACTAAAATCTATCAATCCGTGCGGTGGATTGCAACCAAAATTTGATGGCATGTTTATATGGAAGTCTGTTTTAAGATCTTACAGTTGAAAATCCAAAATTCACTTTAAATTGTGATTTTCATGTCTCTTTTTGACAGTGGCAGTTTTGGACTGGTTTTAGAGCAAAATAGGCCGTGGTCCTTTAAGGGTTAAACTGTAAATTCTTACCAGCACGTACTACAACAACACTTCTCTAAGCTCAATTTTTAACGTGCCACACTATTTTGGAAAGTGCATCACAAGGTCTATTGCAAGGTTTAAAGAAAATAGAATCTTCATTCAACATCAACGGGATGCCGTTAATGGTACCCCTTTTTAATGTGCCTTACAGTTTCTTGTAGGCACTCCCGAAGGGGTGCCAGTGGTGGCGGCCCTTTGGAACAAACTTTTAAACATTTGAGCCCTCCATGTCCTTGTCCTTTGTCCTTGATGTTGTCTTCCTTATGTACCGATGGCGTTGTACCATCCTCTTCAATAGTTGGTAAACTTTCACCTTCATCAATTTCTAACGATAGGGCACGAGGGGTATCTCCTAAGTCATCATCTAGCCCTTGCATCCTTCCATCCTTGCCTTCCTCAACTGCTTACTACTTGAGAAATAAAGAACCACATTTCCTTCTTTTCCTCAATTATATGAACATGTATTCAAGTGACAATTTCTTTAAGAATCTGCAATAAATCACATCTCCTATCAATTTAATTAGAATGCAATGCACATGACAAAAGATCAACACCGTACCCTCATGATCAAAGTTCAACTATGTCGAAACCTAGTTTTTAAGAAATTGTCGTCTTAGTGTAAGTCAAGGGCGAATGGGGGGTGATTTTTTGGAAATTAGAAACATTCCCATTATAAATAGACAATTTTACTAAAAATTATCGTAAGTCCTTGTGGCCTAAAATTGGAAACCCTAAAAATGCTAAGAAGGAATCTGGATATCAGTGACGAGATTCCGGTCTGGTAATAACATAACTTAATGTTGTCTTCCTTATGTACCGATCGGTTATTACCAGGATCAAGATCTAACGGTCAAAACCGTAACCGGATTTAACGGTCATAACCGGCCGCGGATTTGGATTCAGGTAATGATAACTAGACAAGAAATAAATAACTAATCCCAGGGTTCTTCCTCTCATCTTTCTTAGTGAGTTTGGGGTTGGTTAGCGGCAAGCGAGTCAACGTGGGCAGTTGAGGGCTCGTGTGTGAGGGCATTGTAAGCCCGGATTGCTGCCTTTGCGGATTGGGAATGAGAAATTGTGGGTTTGCGTTTGAGTGCGGATTCTTTTGCAAATCTCTTGGGAAGGATCCGAGTCTGAATTCAGTCTAGGGTTTGATGCAATGACGTTGAAGAAGGCGACCAGGAGCAAGGCGGGGACTGAATCAATCGCGAACTACCGGACTGTGGTTCCGATGATTCCCGAATCTAAGAGCGACCGGAGAGCGCTGGATGCGGATCTGAAGAGGATGGATTATTTTGGATTCTATGAGCAGCCATGGGATTTCAGTGACAACGCGATGGTCCAGGAATTGCTAGACGGGGTCTCCAACGAGTTTGAGGGCACCATCCAAGGGAGGCCGCAGAAGTGGACTTCGACAATCTGTATACGGATTCACAACGCGGGGAGAAGGTATGTGCTCACGTCAAGAATCCTTCATTGACGAGAAGTTCACGCAAAAAGCAGATCCGAAGGACGGGCTAGACGTGGCGGACCATAAGGATCCAAGGGTTCGGAGGGTGATGGAGTTCTAATTATTCTCGATCCTATATTCGGATCGGCCTTCAAAGACCATCACGACAATGTTGGCCAACACCATTTTAGGAGCATACACCGGCGAGAGGCCGGTGGAGTGGAGAGAAGTCGTAGGAGAGTTGGTATGTAAATTCCTAACCGGATTAGGGAAGGTGCGACCTACCCCAATCTCCCCATTCCTGTATCACCTGTACAAGCACGAAGACATGTTGCGCGACAACAAGAAGACCGCCTATGAGACGGCCAAGGTGCTAGCAAGCCACGGCTGGGTGGATGCGGAACCAGATGCGGAATCCGAACAGAAATCGGATTTGGACTCGGATTCCTCCAAAGACGACATCCAACCGATGTCAGCCAACACAAGGAAGAGGAGGAAGCAGACCGAGAGGAGCAACACGACTCCTCCGATCCATAGGAAGAAGGTTAGCAAGGAGAAAGACGAAAATGATGCTTTTGACATGATCGCGGAAGGATACGAAAAGGCCAAAGAGACTTACGAGCGGATCGAAGTCATCATGGCCGAGGCATGCCGGATTGCAGGTGACGTGGGAGCACATGAATTGTGCGGACATCTGGAGCAAAATCTGCAACCCCGGATCGTGCAGGAACTGGAGGCTTGGCTCATCTCCTTGGAGAACCGGAATCAGAAGATGAAGACGGCCATGGACTAGAAGGACGTATAGTTGGTTGCGGCGATGGGTAAGTCAAACGAATCCGCACTTGCTCTCACCCATGTGACCGAATTCGTGCAGCAATCAAGTGATGTGTTGCTGAAGGCGAGGCTGTTCGATGCTGGATTCACCGAGGCCCAGAAGCTTGATGGACCGGTGGCGAAGAAGCTCGTCGGGGTGTTGGTGGATTACCACTCCTAGATGGAGAAGGTACTAGAGGAGTGCCGGAAGATTCACGTAGGGATCTTCCGCGACGTTGAAAAAAATAAGCAGAAGGTGTCTCTCGACTCAGAGCCGACGGAGGCGCTTCCGGACGTACTCGTGGTTTTGGAGCCGGAAGCCGGATTTTGAACTCCTTGTTTGGAACCTAAGAAGCTGAAGGATGAGCTCCCACTGCTATCTCAGCTGAAGACGAGGGTTCGAAAGGGAAAGACGAGCAAGGTGGAGGTTGACACTCCGGACTCGCGGGTCTCCAAGAGACGGACCCTGTCCGTTTCTAAGAGGGTAACCCCCATGCGGCAAACTCGGTCGGCTTTGCGGACCATCGCCCGAGAAGTAGAGGAGAGTACACTTGCAAGCCAACGGATCGAGGTGCAGAAGCCGGAGGATAAGGTCGAAGAAGAAGAATAGGTTTCGCCCCAAGTCGAAACTTCAACGGTGAAGCTCTGAGTCGGACTCTTTGGAGGAAGATGAAGGTCAGGATCAGGAAGACAAGGAGTAGGGTGATCCCCTGCCTTGTGCGCAGAAAACTAGCCATGGGAGGTTGGAAGTCTAGTGGTAGGGTTAAACGGTCACAGCGCAACGACGAGACCGTGTGAGCAATTACAGAGCGATCGCAGTGAGCGGTGAGTAGAAAATAAATATCTAAACTTAGCAAAAAATATTAAAATATCAAAAATTTCTAAATTTGTATTTTAAAAACTATCTTTTCTAGATAAAACTATCTAAATTTGGAAAATATATGGACCTATTCCCGTGGAACATTTTACTCATTCCCCCTTATGAAAAATGCACATGATTTTTGAATCTTGGGAATTTCAATGAAAAACTATAAAATTTAGAAAAATAGAGGTCCTATTACCGTGGAAAATGTCACAAATTCCCCTTTTTGCAGATGTTAATGATAATTCTTTTTGTCTCCGAATTACTCCGTCAGATGATAAATTGAGGCGGGTGGTGAAACTTGGAACAAATGAAACGGGATACATATACACAACGTCACATTTGTGAAGTGGCATAAACATTAAATCTATGGATATATGATCAAAAAGGAATACGCAAACATGATATGAGGCAAAGACAAAACATAACAATATTGACCAGTTTTATAACAATCAGTGTTATAGCAACGTCCCTAGTTCTTATCTGCCTATAAAGTTTCAAGCATACTTCTACAACAGAATTGCTCTAACTACGAGTGTGAGTTCTTTCAAGTTGAATGTTGCAACATGGGCAAACAAGTTCTTTAGCTTGCCAAGCTTGCACATGATCCCATAGAAAAAGTATAAATGCTTGTAATTAACCCATGACCAACCGAATTGGTTGACCTTTGCCTACATTGAAACAAAGTCTAGACATGTTGAAGCCGGAATGGAATTCAACGTAACAATGCTCCAAGGCGTGGCTAATAGAGGAGTCAACCTCAAGATCTACAATGCAATAAATTCGCTGAAGGTTAACATTAGGCGCATCCAAATCACTGCCTTCACTGTAGGGCGAACCTCCGTTGATAAAGTTGGATAGCAATTGGCCCGCCAAAACGATGCTTCACTACTTTGGTGAACCAAAACGTAGGATGCTTGTCAATGTCCTCTAGAACTGGATATGCAACGAGGCCAATTCCATCAAAATTAGTTAATTGGAAGTGTTGGTGGGAAGACACTTCTCGCTTCTGTGGAAGCTGGAAACTAGCGCGCTTGAGGGAAATGATCTTTGAACGCTTGAGATTGGTGCCTTTGAACATGCCAGATTTGTGGGACATTATTTGAACAAGTAAAAACCCACTTTTTGCAAAAGCCCAACACACAAAGATGAACACCATCGTGGTAGAAATAGAACCCATGTCACTAGATTCTACCAATGTGATAGTTCATCAACTTTTCGATGTATGTGGAATATATAGTGGCCTTTCTTCTTTTGGATGGTCTTTATTGTGCATTGCTTTCTAGAGAGGCCTTGAAAAGCCCATCATGCTACACAAGAGCAATGTTTATGTACTTGGGTGATATACCAATGGATAACATCACAGTTAAATTCCTCTATTTGCAAAATGAGTAAGTAGATTGCGCCCGACAATAACGTTATCCATACATTTTGGACTTGGAGAATTGTGTGCCCCAGTAGTTAAATTGACATCCACATCTAGGTCCGTACCCTCACCAACCTCTCAAAAAACTTCACAAGCCCTCTGGGCCTTGGCCGACTTGGTCCATACTTGGAAACAAAAGAATTGATCCTCTTTGGAGGGGGGTGAGTCAAACTTCAATCATGGGGGTACTTGGTCAATTTTTTGTCATGTGCATTGCTTTCTAATTAGATTGATAGGAGATGTGATTTGTTGCAGATTCTTGATGAAAGTGTCACTTGAATACATGTTCATATAGTTGAAGAAAAGAAGAAAAGAAGGAAATGCAATTCTTCATTTTTCAAGTAATAAGCAGTTGAGGAAGGCAAGGGTGGGAAGACGCAAGGCCTACTTGCTGACTTAGGAGATATCCCTTGTGTCGTATCATTAGAGATTGGTGAAGGTGAGAGTTTGCTAATTATTGGAGAGGATGGTGCAACGCCATTGCAACATAAGAAAGATGACATCAAGGACAAGGGACAAGGACATGAAGGGCTCAAATTTTTAGAAATGTGCTCTAGAGGGCGGCCGGCACGGGCACTCCTTTGAAAGTGCCTACAAGAAACTCCGAGGCATAGTAAAAAAGGATGTCATTAGTTGCACCCCTTTGGTAATGCATGATAAGTCCATTATACTTAATTCATGCTCTAGAGCTTGTGATGAGATTTCTAAAATGATGTGACACACTAGAAATTGAGTTTTGAAGAGTGTAATATGTGTGGATGAAGTATGTCAATACGAAACTTCATTCATGCATAACTCTCTCATCCAAGCTCCATTGCTATTGTGCCACACCATTTTAAAAATCGCATCAAATTGTCAAGAGTGTGCTTGAGAGGGCTTTCGGCATCGGCACTCCTTTGGGAGTGCCTACAAGAAACTTCATCGCACTTGCCTTTGGATTGAAGGTTCTTCAAGTAACATCTTTCATTTGGTTGTCATTTAAATATCTAACAACTCCTCATTGATATCTGCATGCACTCCTATTGCTTTTTGTTGCTTGCCGATGGAGATTGTTGGTGCCGATATGGGATTGTATGGAGCTGCCGGTGCCGGCATGGGGGCTACCAATGTCAGCATGGAGGCTGCTAGTGCCGCCAAGGGGGCTTTCGGTGCCAACATGGAGGCTGCCGGTGCCGGCATGGGGGCTGCTTGTGCTCGTGTGGGGGCTTTCGATTTCAACAAGAAGCTTGCCAGTGTTAGCATGAGGGCTGCCGGTGTTGGCATGGGGGCTTTCGGTGCCAACATGGAGGTTGTCGGTGCCGGCATGGGGGCTTGCCAGTGCCCGCATGGAGGCTGTCAATGCCAACATGGGGGCCACTGGTGTGAGCATGGAGGCTGTTGGTGCTAATATGGGGGTTGCTGGTGCCGGCAAGGGTTTGTAGTTTATATACAAACTGTGAAGGCAAGGCCTATCAAGGCTCTAGTCTTTTGCAATCTAAATCTAGAGGTGACAACAAAGGTATATCACAGTTAGCAATTAAAGCAACAATCATCAAGTTTTGGATTGTTCATTCACAAATAGGATTTGAGAGTTGGATTATTGATCTCGTGAGGCAAGATATCATCGCCTTACGGATGCTCAAGAAACGTGCTCATATGCATCTCTCGACAAATAGTCATCCACTGGAAGGATGGACTATGTTGATCTTAGCTACAACCACGGTCCTTCGGATGGCTTTGGGTGGAGGGGTGACCTTAGAGGTTGGTTGTTGGCGGGGCCAAGGAGGCCTACCTATACCGGCACCTCCAAGCATGTGACAATCCTCACTCAGTTTCACAGAATCATCCAAAAGGATATCGATGGGTGGATTGCACAATTCTTTCTATTGAATGTTGTGGCTCCTGGTTTCATTGCGTCAGACTGTAGACATGACATCAAAGCTGAGCAAAGAGATTGAGGGTGAAAACCTTAAGAACATCTCATTAGGTGAGTGTTTTCATTCTCAATGGCCAATCGTTACTCAGAAGTTGACATTTTATACACAAAAGCATTTACTAAGGATTTAGATTTAAAGAGCCCGGTACCTGACTTAATATTTCTTTTGGTTTTGTAAAGGGAGATATGGTCAACCTGAGGACGCCATTGCTGCCACAAGTGCAAGTATAACTTATTAAAAGTGGCTTTTTATACACTCAATCTTCGTTTAATTGTTTCTAAATCTAATCTTTTTAAGTTCAAGAGCTTCTATTTTTGCAAAAAAGATGCTAGATCGACGTGTTATTGGCTTTGAAGCCAATGCACTTATTTTTAAGGCTCTTCTTTTGCTCTTCAAGAAGATGCAACAATTTCATCAATTCCAGCCAGATCAAATAATGTCTTTGGTAAAGATGAGGTTCCAATTTGTCATGTGGCAATGCGCAACCGTTTGAGTAAGTAAGTTCATTTTTTTAATGATTTTTCCGTCTTTCTACTGAAATCATTTTAATTTATCTTTACTTATATTACCTATTCTTTGGCAAATTGATGGCCTCCGCCATGTCTCCTCCAAAGTCATTTACACTTCCGACATATGCCGAGAGTATTGCACATGCCTTTGCTACAACACATTTTCCATAGTCATTTACAGGTGGTGTGGTTTTAACCCTGGCTTTAATTAGTTTGTATATGTAGTAGCAATAGGGCCAGGGCGAATTGACCCCCTTGCAATGGCTTACATGAGGGGCCACGAGGTGGTACGGCCAAACCATGCCCCTATTTTGTTTTTGGCTGGAGCCCTATTTATAGAAAAGGAGGATCCTTCAGGGTAAACAATGGCCGTAGGCCCCAAGTTTGTCCAAAAAAAATTGAAAAAATCCTCTAGACCCCCAAAAAAAGAGGGCCAGAAAAATGACCCCATTCAATAAAGACAGGGCCCATCTCGGGTAAGTCCCAACGAGGGGGTCAATTCGCCCTGGCCGTAGCAATAGAAGGCAGTGAAAATTCAACTTAGATTTTTTGTATGAGTTGTTGTGATTTATGTGGCGCTGGTTTTGCAAGTATTATTCCTCTCTTATTTATATATTTAGTACTTTATTCATTGGCTTCATATACGGTATTGAGATTCTCTAGCCTAGATTTTGATATATGACAAATATATATCCCATACATACGTTTTTATTGGTGATTGGTTGTAATCATGAACTAAATTTTCCTTTAGTATTGGCAGTTTGTATTTATCTTGATGTGTTTGACATAATTCAATATGTGGCATTATTGGTTTATGATAACAAAGTCAAGTATATAAAGCAAGAATAGACAGACCATAATAGGAACCACAATTATTTTAACAACCTAGGGGTGACAAGTGACAATCCTTTACCGTTTGGGAGTTTGAAACTCTAAAACAATCAAAAGGTGTTCACCATAGAGTAGCTTAAAATAAAGCTCTCATTTTTTTATATTTCATTTTTGACCACACAAGGTAAAATAAGTTGTAGGAAATAATAAGATAACGGAAAAATAGAAAGTAATATAAATAGACTCACACATAAAATATACTTCATTCTTATCAACATACAGTAAAGGGTGTTGGTGAATGAAAATAAGAGCGTGGGATAATAAAGAAATGCCCAAAATAATATGAGTTAGTAATTTTTTTTTTAAATCACCTCCCAGAGGGTGATAGTAGCGGTAATCCTACCGTGGCATCTCATCACACAATATCTAAACATGTCAATGTTCCCTATCATTTGTCAAAGCAAAGTAAGTTATGCACTCCCTTTTCAACTTTGCCCATATGTATTTATCCATGGTATTAGGCATCCTTTATCACCCTCTCTCATTGTACTTATCATTGCAAGGATTTTTTTTATTGCACTTTCAATCTTTCATGACGTTTAATTCCATGGCAATAGGATAGTATACTCCACTACCAATATTTGTAATTCCTAAATAATGTAAATATTGTCCCTCGGTTATAGGATTACGGAATAATAATCAACTACTATACTTGATAAAATTCCACGGCTTTAGGCCCTAATAGTTTATAATCCCAAAAATAAAATAAAATACTTGCCTATAGTTCTCTGCTCACCGCTCACCGCTCACGCTGACTGCTCTCCGACCGCTCACACAGTCAAGTTTCCCGGTCACAGTGGTGACCTGGTAATTAGGGTTTTACCCAGAAGCGGAATTTGTTCCGGAAAGATGGATATGATCCGTAACTTTTGGATATGGTTGGGGGGGTAGTTAGGAAGTAGCAGACCAGTTGTCAAGAACCGTTTTGATCGAGTGGTTCCGGGTTTTGTGTTTTGCTCCCGAAGGAAGAGTATTTAGTTATTAGTCGCGAGGCTGTTAGGGACTCGTTAGTTGACCTAGTCGTGAGAGCGTGGGAGATTGCGGACCCGGGTAGCTTGGGTTTTGGTATGTAGGTCAGACGCCTTGCATGGCCGCCGCTGCAGCTAGAATCCAGTTCCCATTATCTTAGTATTAGGAAGAGGGTTTGCAAGCACCCAATTATGGGATATTGTTCCTAAGATTATATGAGATGCGCTGCCCATTTTTAATGTTAAGTTTGTGCCCTTAAATCTTGACACCTATCTATTTCTTTTCGTGTGAGCTCCGAAGTGGTCCTTGTCACGAACGTACCTCATTCTGACTGGTCGTATAACCTTTGTGAAGCCTGGATTGTGGTGGAAAGGAAGAGGTGAGGGATCCAAGTTTCTCTGGGATTCCGCGAAAGGATTAGAAACCGCAACTGGTCATATAACCAAATCTGGATTCTCTAGGATCCCTGTCGTTGTAGTAAGCGAAGGGTCGGAATACCTCTTGCGTGACCGGCTACCCGGTAGCATCCCTACAGTTATGAGGAGGTAGACACCACCCTCGTGCGTGTGTTTGTAATGTGTACGCGTGTTAGGATTGATAGTGGAGTCTTTCGCCACTCTAATCTACAAGAGGAGAGTTTTGCACCCTGTCTCTCTCCAAATAGGACGCGTCCTCCAATAGCTAACGTCACGAGGGAAAACTAGAGCTGATTACTATTGTGCATGGTTTGATATTCTCGGATTCGGATGCAAAATCGGAAACAAAAAAGTAAGAAGAGGCAATCCGGATAACCGGGAGGGTGAGATAACCGGATTGGGCCTGATTGAATAAGAAGAATAAGAGGAAGTTTAGGAAGGAGTCATAACCGGATTGTCCTAACATAGCTAACTTCACCTGAATCCCTAAAACGATACACAAGTCACCGCTTGGGGTGTTTTAGGCACTTAAAACACTTAAAGGGATGCATTTGCAACAACCGTGTTCCGACAAACTCACCCCTCTTCCCCCAAAGAAGATCAATTTCTTTCGCCCCAAAGTAGAGACCAAGTTGGCCAAGGCCTAGAGAACTCATGAAGTTCTTCAAGAGGTTGGTGAGGGTGTGGACCTAGATGTGGATGTCAATCTAACTACCGGCACAAAACATATGGACAACAATATTGTCAGGCACAATCAACTTATTCATCTTGCGGGGTAGAGGAATTCAACTGTGATGTTTCCGATTGGTATATCACCTCAATACCTAAAAATTGCTCCAGTGTAGCATGTTGGGCTCTTCAAGGCCTCTCAAGGAAGCAATGCACAATGAAGATCATCTAAAAGAAGAAAGGCCACTATATATCTCATGTACACCGGAAAGTGGATGAATTACCAACTTTTTTCAAGAGCCCAACTGACAAAGATGAACAACTACCAACTCTTTCCACCAACACTTCCAATTAACCAATTTTGATGGTCTTGGCCTCGTTGCATACCCAATTCCGAAGGACACTGACAAGCATCCCACATTTTGGTTCACCAAAATAGTGAAGCGTCGTTCCGAAGGGCCAATTGCTGCCTAATTTCATCAATGGGGATCCGCCTCGACGGTGAAGGCAATGATTTGGATGCGCTCAATGTTAACCTTCACCGGATTTACTGCATTGTAGATCTTGAGGTTGACTCCTCTACTATCCATGCCTTGGAGCATTGTTACGTTGAACTCAATTCCGGCTTGAGCATGTTCGAACTTTGTTTCAATCCAGACAGAGGTCAACCAATTCGGCCAGTCTTGGCTTAATTGCAACGATTTATACTTTGTCTATCGGGTCATGTGCAAGCTTAAGAAGCTAGAGAACTTGTTTGTCCATGCCGCGACACTCAACTTCAAGGAACTCATACCTATTGTGTGAGCAATTTTGTTGTAGAAGTTTGCTTGAAACTTTGTAGGCACACAAGAACTAGGGACGTTACTAAAGCAGTGATCATATACAACTTGCCAATATTGTTGTGTTTTGTCTTTGCCTTATATCATGTTCGCATATTTCTTTTGAATCATATAATAGATTCAATGTTTATGCCACTTCACAAATGTGACGTTGTGTATATGTCTCCTGTTTCATTCGTTCCAACTTTAACAACCCTGCCTCAATTTATCATTTGACGAAGTAATCCGGAGACAAAAAAGGTTATCATTTACATCTGCAAAAAGGTGGAATTTGTGACAATTTCCACTGTAATAGGACCTCTATTTTTCCAAATTTTATAGTTTATCTTTGAAATTCCAATGATTCAAAAATCATTTACATTTGTCATAAAGGGGAATGAATAAAATGTTCTATGGGAATAGGTCCATATATTTTCCAAATTTAGATAGTCCAAACTAAAAAATCTAGTTTTAAAAATCCAAATTTAGAAGATTTTGATATTTTTAAATGCTAATTTTAGGTCTTTATTTTTTGCTCACCATTCATCGCAAATGCTCTCTAATTGCTCACATCGTCTCGTCCTTGTGACAATTTCAAGTACCTTATGATTCAGAGGAAGGAGAACTTGTAGATAGGTTCTTACAGGGAAATGATCATTGCGTACACAACATATAGGAATAGATGCAGCTTTGTACCTTCGTGTCCACAAACTACTCCCGCCCAGACGCATCGGCTAGCAGTCCATCTTCACCCCCACGAGCTTGTCCACAGTTGTGAATTTTCCCACACCCTTGTCCACTAACCCCTCACTTTGTTTTTTCCCCACGTTTATCTTACTGCGCCTTTCATGTAGATTCATTGCCACCAAAGTCATTGAAGTCGGTATTTGTTGTAAACACAATGTACCTATACAACTTAGAGCATGTAGAAGGTGTACCATATTGCCATTGGCTTATGATTAAGAAAGTTGAATAAAAACAACAACTCACCGTCTCCGATTTAGAAAGCATCAAATTAATCAAAGACAAAATCTTCCACAAGCTCTACAAGTATTGGCTCCCAAATAAAAACTGCAATAGATAGTTGTGAGCTCCTTCAGGTTGGGAAATAACTCATATTTGATCAGAGGTGTGAAACAAATTCAAACAAACTCCATGAGCAGATAATATGCAAATGTCACCTCAAATTACAATCAAGAAATGTGTGCTTTCTACTCTGCTCCATTGTATCTTCAACAAATTTGCAAACAAAAAAATCACGTCAAAAATACTACGAAACCCCTAAATTCTACTCTTGAAAATTCCCAAACCAAACATGCTCCGACAATATTGCTTGTAGATCACATGCCTATCCTAGCTTAATCATAGAGATGCACATTGCCTTGTCTGCTCTTTTCTCAATAGCTATATCCATAACAATTTTATTTTTTAAAAATAGTGAAAATTCCAAACAATGAATGTCATCCTACAAAACAAACCCAATCATCATGAACAGAAACACACATAAAGCTTGCAAACAAGACAAGCAAACAACAAGAAATCATGTCCCAAACCCTAATATATGTGAGGGTAGCAAAATAGAGTTGAATGTTGTGATGTGGATTGGAAGAGGTTTTTTAAAACTTACTCGATACATTATTGGAGTCAGTGAATTGCAAATTGTCTATCAAGCTGATTGCATGGGGTTGTGAATTGTTTTTATCAATGTTGTTATTGTCAAATGTAGGCTCTTCCAAATTGAAAGGCTCCCTCATTGAAGATCTGGTTGATATTGCTAGAGTAGAGGAGAAACCAGGGGTGGCAACAAGAACGAAGGAAGCAAGGGGAATTTAGTTCTCGATTGTGAGTTCGACCTCAGCAAAATGCTTCGCTACTTTGGCTGCGGCGGTAGCTGCTTCACAAGTTTCTTTTAATTTCTCATCTGCAATTTGCGTCTTCAACTTTGTCATCTCTTCATCTCTCCTTAAAACACCATATTCGTTATATTGGGAGATTTTGCGACTCCCAAATTAACACTTGTAGATCATAAGAGCTAAAGTGCACATCTAAACTCTATAATATGGAGGGATATGAGTTTCCATTAAATTGGGAGGTAATGTTCACTACAAAAATCCCTAAAAACATAAGTACTACGGATAACATTACAAATCTAACTATAATATTGAAAAGAAGAACACATTAGTCGACACTTCTTTTATACCACATGTGCATTGTGCTCATTGAATATGAATATCTAAATATTCACACTCGATCATACTAACTTGGATTAACCCCATGCTCCAAGTTATCTAAAAGTGAGCTAAATGACGGACAAATATCCACTTGTAACAAATTAGCTAAACACATTCTGATGAGCCTTTTTTTTATTCAAAAGAATTTCAGTTTAACTTGTGGAATAGACATTGGCTAAAAAAAATGTAACGAGTTTCAAATGATGATGTTCAGAAGTGGAAAAACAAATGCACACACATTAGCTCTCTTTGAACTAAAGTGTCCCCATCACTTAGATGTGTAATGAACTCAAAAAGGCAATTTCACACACTTTAGCTCCACTTGACCTAAAGTGCGCACCATTATTAAGTGCAGTGAACTAAATAAGAAGATTTGCTCACACTTTAGCTCTAGTGGAGCTAAAGTGTGAACCGACATTTACTTGCTATCATTCACCATGAAGGCAATTACTGGGATTATTGGTTTCAAGATTAGAAGCAATTTACCACATTGTTATTTAAAAAAGAAAATAAAACATACTGCAAATTATCACCGATACGCAAAAACATTGGAGAGAATATTTCATAGCAATCATTGGCATCACATATAGTCATATAGAGTGTAATCAAATACAAAAATTATCTATAATCTTAGCACCAAGGGATCTAACCATACTACATGAAGTATTAAGCATCAGAATCCAAAATCTAGAAAAAGGAAAGTCCATTGATCTAAGTCCACTATGACTCGGACCTGGCAAGTGCTTCCAAGGAGGCCTTGATAATCGCTATTTGCCCCTTCAGAATTTTTGAAGTTGAATCTTGCACATGACCTCCATCCCTCTTTGAAGACCTAGGTTTCCATGCTGTTAAGATTGAATCGGTACTCTCCTAGGTTATGGCTATCCCCTTTTCAATTGCCCAGCGAAGGTTGCAATCTATATCCCAATCTTTATAGAACTTCAGAACATCCCGATCGCGCGATAGGGCGGAAGAATTGGATACGCACGGTGTTTGGCATATCCGGGTTAGAATTAGGATTTGAAATTGCTTGAGCAATCCAAAATGGGTGCTTGTCTCCATCATAAGGCCGCAATGCAACAAAATAGCCAGCAAAAAAATCACGACCAACTCTAAAAGAAGGAGGTGGACGATCGCGTCTCTCGCCAACAAAATGCTCATCTTCACGATACTCCTCGCGAACGTCACCCTCCGCTGAGAACTTATCTTCAATGGTATGGGCAATTCGCGTTGTTGGCCAAAAGCCGTCTTCCAATGATATCGACGTATCCATTGGAAGGGCCAGAGCATCTCTAACATCGCGCCAATAGTACGATAGCGGCTCAAAACGCAAACGGGCTTCAATAGACTCCCACGATGATTGCTCCCAGTGAACGATGAATCCTGAAAGTCCCTTCACCACCTCATGGAGATGCCGCATCGTACAAGGCTTCAATGCATCGTGTTCTCCGCGAGGCCATAAAGACCTCCCTTCAGAATCCTCCTTCCACAATTTGATGCCACTACCTTCTCCTCCCTTAGGAAGCCAATCCTCATCATGACAACGGATTTTATACTTCATTACCGGACAACCACTAGAGTCCACATAAAACTTGAACTGATGAGCCTTCGTATGACCCTGCAAAGCTTCATCACCGTCCGCAATCATATCCCCAATGAACTTCTTAAAGCCAGGAACCTCTTGGATGAGATGCGGGATTTTGGGAACACTCTCATTTTTCATGAACGACCTCATGAGCAAAGGAATGGTTGGAAAACTCTCCTTCATCAATGTCATACTCCAACGTCCAAATAATCCATCTATATCATCATGTGTATGACCAACTAGCATAAAATTAACATATACCTCGCAGAAGATGCATTTTGCAACAAGGAGAGACCAAAAATAGAAAACAAATCTATTTTTGTTATCACCAACAGCATTGTCCATTTGCACGTTCAAAATTGGAGGGAAAGGCCTCCCTGGAACTGGGATATCTGGAATTGGCCCTAATGGATCCAAACACATCTCTGCACCTTGTAATACCGCCGCATACAATGGATGAGAACTAGATTCTGGAAAGAGTTGCCGGGAAGATGACTTCGGAGGCGCCTCCAGGTCACGCAATAGTTTTGCAAACAATCCGACCGTGTAATTGGCATCATGGGAGTATAAATCAAGGCCGTAATGGACGTAACGTTGATCCACATGACCATGGGCAAGCATGCATGTGACTGCAAGAGGCAACTTCATAAGCCCATCTAAGTGCTTTGTTTTATGTGAAAAAACCGGGGAGGCGGTCTTTGAGTGATCCATCTTATCATGCATGATGGTTAGAACCTCCTGGGGCGACAACTTTGATCGAAATCGGTTCAGATAGTACAAGTCCCGATGTGCAAAAGCAGAATCGATGTGAACCTGCATCTTTTTTTGCCATAGCAGTGATGCTTGTGTTCCACGTTGAGTAAGCTTCTTCTAATCTTGGTATTTGTCACACGTAGAACAACGGGCAAAGTTGTCTCCACCTTTCTTGGCATAGTACTCAGGGAAGCTCACTCGCCGAATCTTATTCAAGCTTGAGGTTGAGATTGGCGGCAATCCACAATCAGCGAGATGATCATCAAGAAGCGATATCCGATCCTTCCACTTAAAACTTGCAGGAACGACCTTTGCCACAACCTTCTCGCCAGAAGGAAAAACACGAGACTTGTGAGGCATGTGGTTAGCATGTCTATCGAGGATGGCTCCAAGAGCGGCAGTAGCCACAACCGTATGACCTCTAGGCTTACGCAAACCGGTATTCCCATGATGTTGAGCCGCATTACCAGCGGCAGGGTCCTTCGCATTCCGATAGAAAGTACTCGAATTCACACCCATGAATTTCATCCACGCATGGGCACAAACATCCACACCCTCTAGGGTCACAACCTTCCTACCCGCATAGTTTCTATGAAATTGTCAATGAAGGTCGAGTTTGATATGATTTCTGAACTGCACAATGGTCTCACTGTACAAGCGCGTCCGGAGTACTTTTATTTTATCTCTAGGGTAGTGTTGAACATAGTTATGAGTGTAACAACTATTGCACGCAACAACGTTAATGGAATGAGGGGTCATGAGGAATTCAGCATTCCTGGACACTGTTGGACGAGTATTCCTTGAGGAATTGTTGTACAAACGGGAGCTTCCACCTAGAGGTCTGTTACGCTCAACCAACCAGACATTCTAAACGTCCCTAAAGCAATGATGGAAGAGACTCACACCGTTTAAAAAGACTTGTTGAATTGGCCACGACTTAAACGAGTACGTCCATTCAACAGGGAGCTTCCTCCTGAACAAAAGTACTCGACACCTGTACTACAACATTAGAATCCCCAAGAGGAACAGAGGAACCTATAATTGCACTAGACCGGATATTGCGAACCAACCCCTCCGCAATGCGAACATCCGAACCATTGTGTAGCGAAACAGTCATCCCGATCAGAGACAACACGGAATAACATCAAACTCAGGAAGGTCTGGGTTCACGGGAGCGTCAACATGATCATCGTCGCCCTCCGAAGACGACATCCTGCATTCCAATGAGATAAATATTAAATAATCCTGCCAAATAAGGATGGGTGAATACCTTGTAGGAATAGACATCAATGAAGAAGCATATGAAGTGGGTAATTTAGCTCGAATCGAGGTAAGGTCTGGCGCTTGAAAAGAACTTGCAATCAACTCAATTGACATCGTAGAATAGACAAATTTAGCTCGATTTAAGGTAAACACATATGGTATTATATGACAAGAATGCAATTTCATGCGATTAGTTTTAATCCAAATATGAAATATTCTCATCTTTGACAATGACATTTTAGCCAGACCCGACCTGAAATGTTGACTATTAGACGGTATGACAATTTATCTCGAGTCGAGGTAAACAAGCACAAAAAATAAGGTATGACAGTTTAGCTCGAGTCGAGCTAAAATGTCCTCGAAAAATAAGGTAAGACAATTAAGCTCGATTCGAGCTAAACTGTAGGTAACAGTATGAAAGGACAGTTTAGCTCGAGTCGACCTAAACTGTCTTACAATATTTCCAAGGACAGTTTAGCTTGAGTTGAGCTAAACTGCCCTTCCGTGATTCTCAGCGTCATTTTCGGGATTCATATGGGAAAACTCTTCAGCCAATGAATCTGTCTCTTTATATACTACAACCCAAATCTTTGCGTTAGCCATCAAGATACTCGCAGTGATGCTTCAAAATCACAGTAGCAATTGGAACCAGCGCAATAATCCTAAACACTGTCACATCCTAATTGCTAGAGTGCACAGAGAATGCAATAAGTATACATTGTGTACCTTATGAAGAAGATAACCGGTGCGTTGTTGCCTCGCACAAGCGCCATGCTCAACCGTGCACAACCTATAGATGTTGCCCTCCTCAACCTCCGACACTTGTACTACCTCCAAGCCTCTCCACAACAACCTTGTACAACAACCAAAGTGAGAAGGAAAAAATGATGAAAGTTTTCGAGGATCGGTGAGGTCACTGACGGACACACGACCGTTTCAGAATTGGCGGGAGGAAACTTTTCCACAGCCCTTGAAATACTGCAAATTTGAAATCTCAACGGAAAACTGAATCAATTATTTCCCGGTTGACTAAAATAAGGAAGAGTACCTACCTCAAATATACTCGCACATGCGAATAATATACGCGGTTTTACGGTAACGCTAAGGGTTAGGTTTAGGGTTTAGGGTTTAGGGTTTGGAATTTCGGTTCAGGTTTAGGTTTCAGGGTTTAAGATCCTTGGTTTAGGTGGAATCTTCTGATGTCATTTCATTTCAATTTAATAATACTTTGAAGATTCATGATACTGACAATTCAACTAAGGTATAGGGAAATGTAGAGAAGATATTGAGATGATTAGAAAGAATTTGTATTACAATCCAAATAGAACTTATCTATAAAGTTGAAAGCAAAGACCTTAACAACGAGTAGCATTAAAAAAAACAAAAAAACATATTACATGTGCACGTGTATTTTGAGCAAAAAAGTATGTATTAAAACATGCTTTGGACATCATTTCTTTGGGGTTTTATAAATGTGCATAATGTTACTATTTTGTAATCAATTTAGTATGTTCATTCCTTTGCAAGAATACCAAGTGTCCCCATGGTCTGGATTTGGAATTGAAATTGATTACTATTCACTTAGAGGTACTCAAAGGCTTGAAATGTGTGCAAACTAATAGTTGGATTAAAATATCTTATTCTTGAGTTCACATTGTATTATCATGAGTTTAGGGTGTGGCAATCTAAGCATGACATGAAAGATGGAAGAATTCTTGACCATACACAATTTATTTCATGTTTTGACGTGAAATTAAAGACTTTGTCATTTGTAAAACATAGAGAGTGGAACAATATTAAAAGATTTAAACAAGAAACGGAGAGACCTCCTCATGACAAAAAAAGGATAACCAAAATATAACATATAACTAATACAAAGTATATCACTTAGTGCATCAGGCATAATTTAATGTTCGTAAGGTAAGTAATTTTGAATTTATTTATACATGCAAAAAAAGAATAATAAGTTTTTGAGCACGTTCCAGTGGTCGCAAATTATATTTTAAATTCTCAAAATTTTGTAGAAGGATGATAAAAGTCATGAGGCATATTTATAAGTAATTTATTTTCTCACTGAACGTCTTTAATAAAAGTTATGCGAGCCAAAAGAGAAACTTCTCGATTGCCGGCACGTCGAGCAACCTAAAAAACCTTTTGCTATGACACAGTATGGAATGTGATATTTTCAATATATAGAAGTAATATTAGAACGAATGATATTATGGAAAAACATGTTATTTTTATAGTGAAAAATAAGATTATATCCCAATTCATACATCATCACACATTGTCACATATTATTGATTTAGGGTACCAAGAATACTTAGACTTCATATCCACTGAAGACTAGGGGATCGTCATATTTTTTTCTTTTTAATATTACTATTGGAGATTTAGGTCCACATATTTTGAAAATCCTTTTAAAATTCAAAAGATTACTATTTCACTTGTGAAATACTTAACCATAAAGAGAAGTACGGAGTTCAAAATGATTGTTTGAAGAAGTGGAAATATACATTGCACTTACATCAACTCAGTTTTTAGCAAAGGTGTGTACCATCACTACATGCAATGAACTAAAAGGAGTGTGTGCACACACTTTTAAAGCTCCACTAGTGCTAACGTGTGCCTCATCACTAGGTGCAGTGAACTAAAAAGAAAATATGCACAGTTTAGCTCTACTATAGCTAAATTTTGCACCATCACTAAATGGAGTGGACTAGAAAGCAAAAATGCACTATGTAGCTCCAGTATACAAAAGATGGCTTCTAGTGTAGTGGACACTAAATAGGAATCCATACAGTAATTGTAAAATTTACAATAAGTGTAGTGACAAAACTATCTAACACTAAATGTCAACTACTACTCTAAATGTCAATCCTAGTAAATAGTGGAACACAAAGTTTTTTACTTGTGGACAATTACTGTAGGAAACCTTAATCATGATTTGATTACATCTTGAGCATCATAGTAAAGAAGGGTTTAGGCATGTAGAAAAACAAGAATTTGCAAGAAAGAGCTTGGGAATAATTGGACGTAGCTTTGGAGCAAAAGGAAAATATCAAAAATTGGACAAAGTAGAATGTAAAATATGGAGGGAAAATGAAACTACAAGTAGAAGATTGGAAATGTAAGAACATTCTTCTGGTAACGAAAATGAGAAAAGAAAGGAATATTGGAAAAGGAAAAAACATAAACATACAATAAATATAGAAATACAAGTAAAATACTCATTAGATATCCATCACATATGCATTCAATGTGCATTACATATTCAGTAAATATTCATTACATACTCATTGAATATTCAAATACACAATGATTTAACATTAGAAATTTATGCACTATTCATTAACTCTTCATTAACAGTACATTAAATACTCTTTAAATAATCATAAAATATACAAATATTAATGAAACTATCATAAATTATTGTTTTAAAACGTCAAACATTCATTAAATAATATTTAAATATTCTTTAAATATTCTTTAATCAAAAAGTTCAAATATACAAATATACATTAATTATCCTATAAAAATTCATTACAAAGTCATTAGTTATTGGCTAAATATATGATTACACATTAAATATTCATTAGAGAATATTAAATGATGTAAAGGAAATAATGCAAGAGATGGGAATGAGAATAGTTGTGGATAAGACGATAAGAAATTGAGGTTGAAGATGAGACAAAGAATAAATGCATGGTGACCGGTAGGCAGAAGATTTTGATCTAACACTATTCATTGAATATTCAAGTTTGTGTGCTAGGGTAGAGTTTTGTTTGAGGGCTATTTCGAAATGAACTGTAGTAGGTGAACGAATGAGGGATGATATTCAGGACAATGGTGGCTAAAACTAGTTGCCAAATTGTTGACAAATAGTACCTAGAAAAAGAGAATCTCCATTGTGGCAGAGGGACCGGGTTGCAAGAATAAACACGGTAAAGCCCACTTCGCAAGGCCTAGGCCGGTGTCTCGGACCAATGAAGTGGCGGCGCCGGTTCTTCTAAACAATAAATTTACGAAAAGTACAGGGGACACCAAAACTCCTCGGGAGCATGTGTTCAATCATGTAATGACACGAGGGAATTAAAAAAAAAGAATAAAAACCCCCAAAAAAATTAGCCTACTATGGCGTTAGTGTTGGGCGTTGGCGTTCCCTCAGAGTGGCCAATTCGGGGACAGTGCAGGGGGAAAAGGGTAACCCCCCTCCCTTCATCTCAAACTAGGGCACCTTCCCGCTGGCCTGGGAAATTCTCCGTTAGGGGTGAAGATGCTCTAACTACAGTATTTGTATCGTAACAGTAAAAGCAAAATGAAGTGAAAAAAAAAGAAAATATTCACACTTTAGCTCTATTAGAGCTAAAGTGTGCACCATGACTAAATGTAGGAAACTAAAAAGAAAATATGCACACTTTAGCTCCAATAGAGCTAAAGTGTGCACTAGCATTTATTTTAAATTTATACAATTGCAAGATGTGGTCTTAACATACTTATTGTCTGTTCGATTCTCATAGTAAATAATATCAAACTCACAAAAAAGAAAAACTTGAATTCAAAGTAATAGAATCTTAAAATCGTAGCTTTAAAACTCTCTTAAGTATACTTCACCTAGAAATTGGTGTAGGAGGAACTTATATATCGATGGTAATGAATTTACTCCTTGTGTAAAGCAGAAATTGAAATTGAGTCAAATAAAAGCCAGCTGATCCACTGAAAGCATTAAAGAAAACTAAACACTATAATCCTGTTTCTAACACTAAACACTATAATCGTTCACTTCTGTGCAATCCAAGTTTGTGTATTATTGAGAAAATGTCAATTTATAAGTTTTAATTTAGATCATACGAATGAAATTGGAAATAATCACTTTTCCTTAGCTACCTGCTCGTTGCCCAAGAATATGCAAATTGTAGTGTTAATGGCTCAGATAAATTGTACAGGAAAATTACGAGTACATAAATACTACACGCGCATAATATTTTGAACTTATTCTAGTAAGATTAAATTGAGTTCTTGAAATTCCGGGTATCAATAACGAAGGTGAATGATTTGTGGCGCATCCACCGTTAATACCCGAGGGTCTCACCCCATTATCGCAAAGGATATCCCGAGGGTATCTCGGGAGCACCGCACGGCCATAGGGTTTCGACCCTCACGGCTTTAGGTGCCCCAGGAAGTACCCCACGAAATCGTGGCGCGACCTTTTTTTCCCCTCTCTTCGTTGCTGTCCGAGTTTTCTAGACGTTCTTCTACGCGCTGTTGTTTTGTGAGTTTTGTGAGTTTATGCGTAGGTTCGTCGTTGCGTCTTTGCGGTTTGTGTTAGTGTCGTTATCTGCAGGGTTGGTTAAGTTCGTGTATACTCTAGCGCTACAGTTCAGGCTTTCGTGCGCAATTTACTGGAGTTTAGGGTTTTCTGCAGA
This sequence comes from Bryoerythrophyllum caledonicum, assembly GCA_963971425.1. Classification (NCBI taxonomy): domain Eukaryota; kingdom Viridiplantae; phylum Streptophyta; class Bryopsida; order Pottiales; family Pottiaceae; genus Bryoerythrophyllum; species Bryoerythrophyllum caledonicum. Next base: position 18,038,698 of record OZ020521.1, on the reverse strand, counting down.
TAGGGTTTGTTGGACGTGCGATTCTGGTTATGTGAGTTTGTGAGCACGTAGATGAGTTTGTGTATACTGTAGCGCTGGAGTTTAGGGTTGTTTGTGTGAGTTTGTGTGAGTTTGGGAGAGTTTGTATGAGTTTGTGTGAGTTTGTGTGAGCACGTCGAGTCTGAAACGGCCGTGCGCGGAGGATTGACGTGAACGAGCAAGAAGATTTGCAGCTCTAGCAGTCGGATTTCTGAGTTTTAAGGGTAAGTGACCTCATTCACTCTTGCATTTCTTTTTATATATGTGTAGTATTGCTTTTGATATAATGTGTTGAATCATTATATATGTGTAGCATTTCTTTTCATGTATGTGTGAGCACGTAGATGAAGTTGTGTATTCAATGTGCTGGTTTGAATGTGTTGGTTCCAATGTGGTGGTTTCAATGTGCTGGTTTGTGGTGGTTTGTGGTGGTTTGTGGTTGTCTGTGGTGATTTGTGCTGGTTTGTGCTGGTTTGTGCTAGATTAAATGTGTTGGTTTGTGTTGGTGTCAATGTGCTGCTCAATGATAGTTTCAATGTGCTCGTTTGAATGTGTTGGTTTCAATGTTCTGGTTTCAATGTGTTGATTTCCGTGTGCTACTTTGATTGACTTTCTGTGTGTGGGTTTGTTATTGTTGTTGCAGGACGTCTAGTTCCAGCAGAATTTGTCTGGGATTAAAGTTCATAATCGATGGCTAAAAGGTAAAATCCATACTCACCCAGGAGCCCTAAACCCTGAGCCTTGAATATCATATGACAAAAGACACATCTGTACAAACTATAATTAATTAGCTTTTCAAAGAACACATTTTAGCTCGAGTCGAGCTAAAGTGGGCCTCCACTGTGCACATTTGAGGTGCACTTTAGCTCGAGTCGAGCTAAAGTGGGCTCTCTAGTGTGCTCTTTTGGCTGCACTTTAACTCGACTCGAGCTAAAGTGTGGGCTAGAGTGCACAGTGGAGGACCACTTTAGCTCGACACAAGCTAAAGTGCAACTCAATAGTGCACTATGAAGGTCACACTTTAGCTGGAGTCGAGCTAAAGTGTACGACAAAATGCGTCTTTGGTCGTGTTAAAACCCGACTCCAGCTAAAGTGATCATAATGTCTACGCTCAAACTCTAGGTTTTAAACAATCTCAATCTATTCATCAAAGACAACACACTTTACCTCGAGTCGAGCTAAACTGTAAAACAAAGGATCGAATGCACATATCAAATACCTCTACGTTCAGACCTAATAACAATCCGAAAGTAAAGTTTGACGACGCAATCGATGACCTAAATAAAGTCTACTTCTTGTTCACCTCTCACAAGTGTGCAAGAGCTTAAGTCCCGCTCCAACCACTTGAGAACCTCAAAGAGTGAGGTTCGTGAGTGATTGGATCGGTAGGTAAGCTTTTTCACAGTTCTGGGAGTTGAACAAGAAGTAGATAAAAATAAAATAAAACGTCTTGCAAACACGACCAAATTAATATTGTAAGTGTCAGAATTTTAAAGATTTACATTCTATGGAATAGCACTTTAGCTCGAGTCGAGAAAAAGTAATCGGTTACACTTTAGCTCGACTCAAGCTAAAGAGTAACCTCCCCATCCTAATTGGATGATCAATGCAGCAATCTAATATGTTTATCTGGTCTCGTCTGTGTGCAGATCTGAGAGAGACAGGATGGTGACTCAACTCCAGCACTTCTTCCAGCCAAAGCCCGTCGACATTGATGATGACGATGGAGACGACAACAACCACTTGGATTGCTGGGAGCTCAAAGACCCATCGATGACACTAAAGTGGACGCTGCTGTGGGCCACGTTAACGGACAATCTTGTGTTTGGTGAGACCTTCGCTGGTGATATCGCTGTACCCCAGCACACCGACTTCAAGACCAAAATTACTGATGTAGTCCACGAAGATAACGATCACGTTAAGTTGTCGTGTGAAACAACCACTAAGTCCATAGAGCCGTATTTGTTTACTATTGTAGTGGACAATAGTTCATCTCCCTTCTGTATCAACGATTTAGTCGAATCACTCAGGGGCTTCAAGTTTGATGAAATAGTAGCTCAGATCGACCACAAAATCTCTATAAAAAATGGGAGACTAGTAGTGGTCAGCCGCTGAAAGCAAAGGCTGTAGCTAATAAACTCCGCGTCATTCTATCAAGAATGAGTACCTTTGCCACTCTGGATAAGGCAAAAAATATCGCGGCAAGACGCCCGGTAGAAATTTCAATGGTTTCGGAGGCCGTGACCGGTAGCGAGGATATGAGTCAAGCGTCGGTACCGATTAGAACACCAGGTGCAAGAACAAGTCGAAGCACCCTGCGCAACACTCTGTCTACTTCCCCCGTCAAAAAGCGCTCAGCTGCCAAGAAGCCGGAGACCTCTTCCAGGAAGAAGACAAAGCTCGTATCAGAGGAGGAGTTGGCCAATTCGATGGCCTCTGCACTCTCGGAGCTCCCTTCGGAGCTCGGGTTCGGAGAGGCAATCGACTACAACAACGTCCAACAGATTTACCAAAAATTCTGGACAGAGTGTTAGAGCTGCTTCTTCAAAGGAGACAGAGAGATGAAGATCGAGCTTGACGTGATGAGGTTGCATAATGCACCACCGGAGTGGACGATCCGTGCATTCGAGCCTCGGGGCATGGAGGAGTTGAAGCATTACTACCTCCAAATGCCCGACAAGACGCAGAAGCAGACTCTCTACATCATGCCAAAGCTCGATGCTATGCCGACGATTGTTGAGGAGCTCAGCGACTGCGACTTCTACATCATCAACGTCCAGCACAGCGTTGCTACATCGAAGGAGATGATCAACGGCAACGTCCGAGAGGTGATGAGAAGGCACTTCCGAACTTGGCTGTGTTACATTGTCTGGACGAAGGATCCGGAGAAGCTGAGGAAGATTTCCGCGTATTATAATCGCGTGAATCACTTGGTCCAGTTCAAGCCAACGTGGGCAACGAATATCCTCGGCTCCCGTGCTTTGTGAATCCAAGCTAGGAGACCAATGCCGAAGCACTCCGCCACAGGCGTTCGCGGGTCTCACAAGTCAGGACGGCGAATGGCGTTGGAGATTGCCAATGACAAGCGCTTTGAGGTAATATATCTTAACTAAGGTCATGCACTTTAGCTTGACTTGAGCTAAAGTGTATGCTTGCTGAATATCAGTATTCTGTAGTGTTTAGATTCAACTCGCTTTCATTGTCTACTCTAAAGTTACAAAGCAGTTGTTGGACCCTGCTAGACATGTTTATTTTTCTGCTTCAATTTTAAACTCAATTGACCCTGTTTATGTTCTGCGCAGCCATTTCTGAATGCCGTTCGTGAGCGCTTCGCAATGATCAATGTTGCTAAGAGCCAGGCGGCACTGAAGAAAGCCGGAAAGGCGAAGGAGCTGTCTATTACCAACGAGGTGAAGATCATCACCTCGTCCGATGAGACCTTCAAGCTCTGGTCCAATGTCATCTCTTCGGCAGCGCATGGCGACCTCATCAACGTTGATTTGACATCAACGCCCTTGGCAAAGTTCAAGGACGCCAAGTCTTGGGTGCCTGAGAAGGACGGGGTTCTGACGCGCGAGTTTCTCAAGTTTTTCGGCAACATGACCGAGGCTGATCACACAAAAATGTGCAAGCACATTCCCAATCGGTCAGGGCCATCTTGATAACAACCTTGCCCTAAGGTGGTTGTGAAGCAGCCGCAAACTGTGCCGGAGGATTGCTACAGTGCTAGGGATTGGGTCGATCGAAGGAAGAGGAAGGAGGTCGCTCGAATGGAGCTGCAGTTGATCAGGCCGGAGCTGGCCTTATTTAACAGCTCTGGAGCGTACAGTCGTTCCAACTGGCAGACGTTTAAGAAGAACTACAACGTCAGCAAGGCCTCAAAGCGTGCCCTTCTGGATTGGGGTCCACCAGATTTGTACTACAAGGACTCAAGGCAGACGTAGTTTCGCAACTGCAAATGTGAAGATCTCTCTCTATATGCTAAGGAGTTCTTCAGAGTCTTCATCGATGTGCGGTCGCGGTTCGTTCCACCTCAGGGAGCCCTACACTTTCGTACGTACAAGGGGGCGACGAATTTGCTCGGGACGTGGCCTTTGGATTCGTGGCGCAACATGGGCTGCAACGTGAAGCTCGGCATCATCGACTTCCGGAATGTCCCTGGTTTCTCTGGGAAGGCAACGTCGTCGTTGGAGAGGCCCTTCTTTGACGAGTTCATGACGATGTTTGCATCGAAAGGGCAGCCTCCCCTCACCGATCTTCCAGCCTGACTCTTCATTTGCGGCAACGAGCAGTCACACCTTCAAGTGACATCGTTTGCAGAGGGCCCATTGTTGTGCCATGCATACGATGTGCTGCAGTCGAAGTATCTTCCCTTCGAGAACGAGCGCTTCGGAGGATACGCGCCAAAGAGCAACAATGCTCTCGACCCGGTTCGCCTCCTCTTTCTCTTCAAGAAAGAGCTTACGCAGATCCCGACCGTGAAGAAAACCTACGCAGCTCCGGAGCATGTATTGCACACCAAATTGCGCAAGTACAACGAGCTGGCGTACTCCATGAACATGAACGAGCTGAGGATGGAGTTCTTCATCAAGGTCCTGGAGCTATTCTGCAAGAAGGGGGAGGCAGTTGTCGAGCTCTTTGGCGGGACGAAATTACTGATTGCGAGTGTGGTAAGTTTCCTGCAGTTTAGCTCGAGTCGAGCTAAATTGTTCATACCCTCTCTGACTGTGCATGGATTGTTTCAGTGAGGTCGTCTCTTATGCTTATGTAGCGTTGCACTTTAGCTCGAGTCGAGTTAAAGTGCCGGCATATTTTTATATGATTTTCTTGCAGTCATTCAATATCGTCGTTTCCTTTTAAGTTGTAATATCTGACTTTTAGTATCAGTGTTCCTCTGTATTCACTTTAGCTTGATTCGACCTAAAGTGTTACTTGTTAAATCCATTGGTGTGCAGATGTTGGATCTGGAGGCTTTCTGCATCTCCCTTGACACCGATGAGCACGACCTCGACGACGCCATGGAGGTTGCGTTGACGTTGGATCGGACCGATTTTGTTGTTGGTGCATATCACATCAACGCGGAGATCTTCCCCGAGCTTGGAGAGGCCGTTGCCAATGAGAAGGGGAAAGCAATTATTGACCTCGGCGATGAGGAGGAAGATGAGGAACCGAGCGCCTTGGTTGTGTGCCCGAGCTCGAGCACGGCCACTCCGGATGAAGAGTCCCATGACAATTTCAATACCGCCACTCCGCCGGAGATTCAGAGTGCCTCTCAATCTGAAGCGGGAGACACAATCGTTTCCTCACGGCAACGACTCGACTTCCTAGAGTTGGATTCTCTGGAGATTTCCGACAGGCCTCATTCAGCTCCCACCTTGGGCGGATCACACCCTCGGCCCGCTGCCAAGAAGAGGAAAGTCGCTAGTTCGAGCGGCCGCTCTCCGTTGGCTACAGCGAGCAGTGCACAGGACGACAGCAGGTTGATCTCCCTCGAGAAGAAGCTCGAAGAAGAGGCCACCCAGATGAGGTTGATGGAGCAGCGGCTGGCGGAACGTGACTAAGAGCTCAGGGATCTACAGCGGAGGCGTGATGAAGAACTGAAGAGGGACCAAGATCAGAGGCATGCCGACATGATGCTCATGATGCACAGATTCATGTCGGCTAGTTTGCCTGCTGCCGCCACGACACCACCCGCACTAAATACTGTGATTCCCCAGCCTCCCCTCTCACCGGAAGAAGGGATTGGGAGTCTACCCCGCGGTGCACTGCTGCCATCTCCGACGGGTTCCTCCCCCGTCTCCATGGGGGCTCAATCGCCTCCTATTCCTCCATCCCCACCGACCTGCCCCTCTTCCCCTCCGAAGTCGTCCGCTCGGGACGTATCTGTCGCAGATGTTCCCAGCTCATCATCAGGTTAGTGTAACGTAGTTGCAAGTGTATAGAGGCAGAACATTTTGTAAATGTCCAATTTTGTACTCCAGTATTTTTTGTAAATATTACAGTGCTCCGCGAGCACTTCAGCTCGACTCGAGCTAAACTGCTTGACATCTGACGACTCTGACTTGTATCACTGTCCTATGTGCGCAACAACTGATTAGTTGAAGTTGTTGAATTTTTTCAGATCTAAGTTTCGGTGATGACGCGGTCGCTCGCCAGGTCATAGATGAGGTCGTCCAAACTGCAATCCCAGTCGTAGAAGAGATCGTCCAAGCTTTGGCTCTGCTCGTAGACGAGATCAATCATGATTCTGTTGTCCCGGAGCCACCTCGTCTTGTCTCTGAACCGGTCCCCCAAATGGTTGTGGGGCTCTCCGAACCCCTTTACGCCATGCAAGGTTCGCAAGGATCGATGGGGGTCTGAGACGAAATACTGCAAGACGATGAAGTTCTCGAGGTATTCTTCCAACACTTTTCATACTCCAGTCTCCCGCCATGACGTCTGCTCCCTTTTGGCTTTTTCGTTCTACATTTTGTTGACCCGTCGTTCATAATGAATCTTTAGTAATATTGTTCGTTCTCCTGTCGTTTCCGAACCAGGTCTGCGAGGCATCAATAAGTGGTGCCAGTAATCTAGAAGAAATATCTAGAGTCCTATCAGATTTCGAGGGCAGGTGGTTGAATGTTGTGCTGGACCTCAATGGGATTCTATGCTCGTGTGAGCCTTTGTGGCAGGCCAGGGGATCCAAGACTCTGACTCGTCCATTCACTCGGCTTCGCATCCGGTCGAAGTAGGCCCTAAACTAGTCCAAGTGCGCCCTGGTTGTGCTGAATTCCTCACGAGGTCGTCTAAGATTGCCACCATTACGATTTGGAGTTCGATGATGGAATCCACAACACGTCAAATATGTAAATATATTTTTCAGCATAGTTCTTCGTACCCTCTCCGGATCTTTGGTCAAGAGAGTTGCGATAGGATTCCCGAGCGTAGAGTCGGTAGCAGAACAATCTACATGAAGGAATCTTGCACTCCGAAGGACATCTTCTTGAAGACCTTATCAAACCATCTCTTCAATAGGTTGGGTCGTGAGTATACTCCGGCAAATACGCTTGTCATTGACGAGAGCCCGATTCAGCATATGCTCAATTTGCCGGAGAACGTCCTTCTTCTTCCATCATGGTCGCACAAACATGATGGCGCGAGAGATGATTCTGTATTGCTGGAGGAATTGCTGCCATATCTGTCTGACCTTCATCTGTTTCCGGGTGGCCTAGCGCAGTATCGGGCCGAACATCCCTCACGCCGGGAGATGTTCTAAAATGATCAGAAGACGTGTGGTCAGTCTGCGAGTATCTGGAATGCAATCCAAGCGTCTCAGAATCCCCGCTCTTAATGCCATTGGAAACGCTTAGATGCTTATTACACTTTAGATCAGATAGAGCTAAACTGTATCGATTGACATAAGCTCTATTTTGTAAATTTTGTTGGACCATTTTTCGTGTATATATTTTTTTTGATAAATGAAACCGAGGTGTTTCACCACTTTGTTTGTTGTGGGGAATGGACACCTATTGTTGATGGAATGTCGTCCTGTTTTGAATGATTGGAGTTTTCGTCTATTGTTCTGAGATATGTGAGCGCCACTTTGGTTGAAAATTCTACAGGATTGTGACTGTCGGGCTTCCGTGGATTCCTTGTTGGGTCCAGAGGAGTTCGTTCTTTCCCTTCGGAGTAAAGGGCTCTTGTTGCACTCTGCTGCAACTGCGCAGTCAACCATGGATTATTCGACCATGGCAGTGGACGACGGAGTTGTCGAAAGCCCTATTGTGCGGGAGCCAATTCATGAAAGGGACAATTCACCTTCGCCGCAGTGACCTCGTTCAGTTCCAGGGTCCCCGTGTCAAAATATGGATAATTGTACTCCGGCAAAGCGTAATCTCTATGACGGTTTAAGGGATGCTACTTCCCAACGCTTGCTCACGATGCGTGATATGTTGACCTCCAAGTTATTGCACTATTTAGTCGTTTTGGCCTAGGCAATTTTTGTTTATTGTTGAGCTACATTGCCTCATGTAGTTTTGGTTCATTTGATTTTGTTTTTATTCGTTGGATGTTAAATGTTGTCAGTGGATCTACCCTTCTGCATTTTAGCTCCATTCGACCTAAAGTTTGCTAGGATGGATCTTATTGATACAAATTTTCATGTGTGGTCTGTTGGAATATTCGACCTGAAGTGTATTTGTTTGGATTGTGTGTGGCGCCTATTGTGCAGGAACGATCTGGTAAATCTCTCCGCCCCCGTATTCTCTCACGAAATGCTGCTAGAGACAAATGCTCTCCTTCCCCCACCCGTCGACACTCGCTTCCCAAATCAAACAGTGACGAGGTGCATAGGCGGGGTTTGCAGAGTCTTCCAGAGAGTCCGTTAATGCAAGAGAATGGTGCAACATGGACTAGGCAACGTCAGAGGGCTTTTTTGAAGACGCGTATAGAGGCTTATGGCGGAACTCCCTAGATCATTTGATTAGTGATAGGATGATTGTGTTTTGCCTCGGGGTAAATGAGTGTTCTTTGTGACTTTTTTCATGAAGTTTGAATAAATCTTGGAATAATGGTATATGCTTCCTTTATTGTTACCAATTTTTTTGGGCATTGGGCTAATTTTGTCCATCCATGTAATGAAATATAGTATTCTTGGTGCATTGCCTATATGCTTTGCACCTATAAATGTCTATATATATTGATACTTCAAAGATCATATATCTTCAAAATCATGGAAATCTCCCAGTATAACGAATATGGTGTTTTAACCTTAGATACACTCACGTTAAGTTGTGCTCATTAGACATTGTGAAGAGACTCGATTCCGCCTTGTCTTGCATGACCTGAGCCTTCCGCATGTTTGTAATGACCATGTTGGTCATGGCCCTTGCTTAGCACGTTGTGCAGGCTCTTTATTCTTTTGGATATGATATTCCTCATTTACGGCTTTGTTGCCTTGGGGCCTTGGAAGTCATCTTCCAAGATTTGTTGGACTCTCTTCAAAATTTGTTGAACTTCCTCAGGTAGCCGTAAGAGAAATGACATCTGCAACCTCCTCCTTCTCTTCCAGGTCATTAAATTATAGCCCAGTGGATTCTTCTTTAATTATACAATGTACTATTGTTGTTGTAGATGCTTGTAATTGCTTTCTTACTGTAGTATGGGACGTCTTTTGAGGTTGCCACCTACTTTGCTCTAGTAATTCTATTCAAAGCACAATATCCTTCAAGATCGACCAACAATGCAAGAAAACAAAAGATTGTTATCTAGATTGCTTTTCCTTGTGTAGATCAAGTGAGTGTAGAAGAACACCATCTAAGCTCGCCTCTAATTGCCTCATAGCTGAAAATGATTTGTATAACCTGATGAACTTAGCTATATTGTGCTTCAGAACCGCCCACTTTGACTCTAATGACCTTGCTCCACAATAGTCATCTCCAAAAGGCTTGTTGTTACTCTAGTGTGTAGCAATCTGCTCCCAAAACGTGGTGCCTTGTTGTCCATTGCCATAGATAGGGTCTTGTCAGATGGCAAAGAAGTTGCGACAAACTTGCATTTTTTCCTTATTAGTGAAGTTCTTCCTTTCCGAGATTGGGGTTCTTGAACTTGAGCCATGAGGAGTCAACCTTGGGAACTGCTATAATACTCTAACTATGAATAGAGAGTTGCATTCAAAGCTCTGAAAGCTATGGAAATCTAGTGTGTTGGAGGCAGAACTTGGAGAGCCTTGAAATATTTGAGCTTTGTTGATGGCTCCATCAAGGCGGGTTTACCGTTCTCTCTAAGTTGCCATGACGGTTCAAGTTCACGGTATGCATTGAGGATGCTCTAAGTTAATAATAAAATAAATAATATTATATGAATCACCTATATGTTCATTTCTTATTGATCCATATTGTGAGGATTGGTTGGCAACATTTTGTTGTGAAGTGATTACTTCTTGGCTAGTCCTCACACCACTAGATTACGGATCAGATTGGTGTAGTGACATTTTGAAAATATTTTGGAATCTATTAACTTGTGAGATTTTAGAAGCTAGTAGAATCCTAACTTTCAAGATCTACAATATGTGAAGATTCAAATAATCTACACAATGCAAAGATCCTAAAGTTTCAATCAATATTCCAGAAATTGCAAAATGCCAAAGATTCCAAAAGTTGAAGAAAAAATGAAGAAATCGTGAACCCTATCTATTCTTAAAAAATGAAGATTCCAAAATCTATACAACACAGAGATTCAAACTCTTACAAACCTTATCTGCATCCTATAGTCAGTGGTGCCATTATTTAGTTGTTCATCAACTACTATTGGTAGCGCTTCTTGCGCCACTTGGCAGTCGCGACCCGTGTTCAGTGGTCACCTGCATGCGCTTATTGATCAAGGGTTGGCAATCGTTGTTTGGACGGTCAGCCGTAAAGTATACTTCTTTCTTCTATAATGGTCCAAGACTAGTATATATGTTTCTCTTTTCTATCGTAAGGGTATCCTTTTTCGCTACGTGGAACCAGGTAATATTTTTGTCTTTTAGAATTGTTTGTTTTAAGCATATTTGATTTAATCTCTTCATGATAGTTTGTACCTCAAAGGACATTTGAAACTTTGGATAGGTTCCAAAAGTAAATTTTATAATTATTTTATTACTTATAGGCATTTTAAAAGGTTCATGGTTTATTTTTTTGGAATGTATGGAAAAAAATATCATACTTCAAACATGAAAAGCTGGACTTTGGGCTAGCTGGGCAGAATACTCGTAGAGATGAATAGTAGTGCTATAGAGCTGAATTATGCAATTTTTTGATGCAAGTAACAATGAAGGAATGTTCTTAGCACCCCTTGATATTTTTGATTAATATGCATAGAAGTGACATAGAAATCAAGGATTCCATTTTCTTCAAAATTATTTTTGCCCATTATAGAAGAAGGGATGATGATCTCATCTATCATTTGGATCTTGGATCCAACTATTATTTATTCAAAGAATTAAAAAAATCACTAGGCAAAGAAAATTGCCGCATTCTATACCCCTAGACATTACACAAGATAACCCTAATATTACCCCTAACATAAGGTACAACATCATTCCATAAAACTTATAAAAATGTAGTGGAAAAGAATGCTATTATTTTGAGTCGAAGCACGATGACCACCTTTGCATAGTGTAGAAAAAAGTTATAATTTACTTTTTAAATGCATATATCTTACAATCCACCTAGTCAAAGTTTACCAAAAAAATCGAGTGCCTTTTTGTAGAACTAAAATTTGAGATCCTACAATTGAAAATAATTTCTCTTTGTAAATCAGTTTGATAGTACTTCACCTTAAAAAAAATTCATTTGGATCGATATGGATTAGAATAATAAAATTAAATGAAAATATGTGGCATTTTAACACAAAAATTAGTATCCACCCAATTGTTTACTACCGAGGAAATAAAAAATGGGGTCAATTGGCACTAAGAGGGGTTTTACATTGGGATTAAGGACCAAACTCCATCAAAGACCAAACTGTGCTAAGAGGCCAAATTTTGCAATTGAAAAATACATTTACCTCTAAGGGACCAAATGTTTTAATATGGGCTTTTTGAAGGTCAATTGTCAATTGATAACATTCATCATTGCAATTTTTACAATATATGGGCACACAAAAGTACGATGAGCAAAATAATAAGTCGTATAAATCTTTTTTTGGTTAATACCACAAAACAATTTGTGGTACAAACCTTTTCATTGACCATTCAACTTTTATCAATCTAAAAGATATTAATAATACAATATAAGGCCAATCTTTTGTCGCCAAAAAGTATTGCCATGCAAGCCAGGGTTGTTCGGCTGTTCGTCCGTCCGATAGAGGCTGCTGTCCGTCCGATAAGGGTCAACCCTAGTTTGACCATGACTCGAGGTAAATCAATTTACCCACTGCCACGAAGGCGACTACGTAGCTGACACGTCGTCAATAGGGTCGCGCGCGTGCAAACAGAGGGGCGGGCGCGTGAAAGGGGCAGGCGCGTACGGAGATGGGCTGGGCGCATACTGAAAGGGTCGGGCACGAACGGTTTAGGGCCCGGCGCGACGGTTTAGGTCCAGACGCGCACTGAAGGGGCCGGGCGCATACAGAGGAGGACCGGGCGCGTACTGTGTTGGGCCGGGCGCGTACAAGGGAGGACCGGGCACGTATTGTGAGGGGCCAGGCGCGCAGTGAAGGGGCCGGGCGCATACATGGGAGGACCGGGCGTGTACCGTGTTGGGCCAGGCGCGTACAATGGAGGACCGGGCGCGTACCGTGAGGGGCCGGGCGCGTGTGGGGAGGACCGCGCATATCGCGAGTGGCCAGGCGCGCGCGGTGTCGTGGTAGAGAGTTTATGTCCAAGAAAATACTGGATTTCTGGCTGCCACTTTTACTCAATCAAGTTCTTGATAAGAGAAACTCCAAATATATATGAAGATTGTCTTTTTCAAGAGACAATCACTTCAATACACAAGTCCTTATAGGACAAAGAAACCCAACTATCTAAGAAAACTATATAATTTTACAAGCCTTAGGAAACAAAACTAACCCGAATCTTAAGAGCTTGTATCTCTTAATCCAACCGTCTAAATAGATCCAAACTTCAGCAGTAGAATTGATATACTATTAAAATCAACTACACAAAGTTTCAACCGTAGATACCTCACGGATCTTGAGATATCACCGAAATACCTACAGCCTCTCTAAAACCTTGTTTACAAACACCCGCGCACCAAAATCTTCATAACTCCCAAGAAAATGCTCCAAACGCTACGAAACTTAAGATATAGCTTGATAGCATAATAAACCACCTTCTTGAAAAGTCTTAGCCAAAAATTCGTCCAGAAGCCAAAGATATGGCCAAAACCGCCACCAACATCAAGGTGATATACTTACAGTCTTAGAAAATATTTGTGCGCTGTTCAGCTCCAAATATCTCCTACATAAAAGCTCCAAATCCTTCGATTCTTCCGCGTAAAAGGTAGAGCTTGAAAACACCTTCGTAGCCGCTCTTCCCGATCTCCAAAAGCTTTCTTGAAACTCCCGGGATGCTCAAAAGAGTGGCAGTAGGTTCCCAAATCGCCCCCTAACTTCTAACGCTCATAACTTCTTAACCCCAACTCCAAATCCTATGTTTTTTGTACCCAAAGTATAGCCTGCAATCCAAACTACTCGAATATGGCCTCTTTCGATCAAATGCCCCCTTCAAAGTTGCTGAAACGCTTGATAAGGCCGCGGACAGCCCCCTTGATTCTCATTGGACACGAGAATCGGCGAATGGGAGGAGGACATTTCATCCAAAACCCATCCCCCTCCATCCCTTGCCACCTCCTCCTATCCTTTGCCACCTCCTTCTTATCCTTTGCCACCCCCTTCTTATCCTTCTATCCCTTGTCATATCATTCTATGTTTTTTTTACACTATCTTTTGCATATTCAATTATATCTTTTCTATTTAAACATTTAGAACTAAACTCTAAACTTTGAGGCCAAACTTTATCTAAAAGCTTAACATCAAACATTTAAGTCCTAAATAATCCAAAGACTTCAACTAATTTAACAAAAACGTACGAAATAACTCTTTCATATCAACTTTCAAACTAATTTACCAACTATTATAACAAACCCCAAACTTATAAACATGTTACCAATCGTGATTGGATTTTTACATATTTTAGGTAATCTCAATGCTACAAACGCTTATATACTACTGGATGATATCTTTGCACATCGATCACGGCTCAGCGGGCTGGCTGAGCGTTCCGCCACACTAAACTGGTTCAGAGTTCGATCCTCGTAGACTCCTTGAACGGTTAGTGTGACGCGTGGTCCTGGGGGCTGCTGAAACTTTAGCAGTATAACAGCCGGTTGATGCTCTTGAATCCTGAGCTAGTGACAAGATGCAGGAATAATTTCCAAGATAAGGCTCGCCCCGGTAAAGTATGACCGTGTGATTGAGGATGAATCCACTAGTCATATCTTCACTGTTGGCCTAGACCATTCAATACCCCATATTTTTCTATATTAATATATGTTTTCATAGCATGTACCCATTTACTTCACGACATTCACTGTGTCCAAACCTGCACATCCTCCGGTATGTGCCAAGAAGATATCATTTTTTTTTTCCATAAATTACTCTGAATCACTTGTCAGTTGATCTGCTTCCTGGTCATGGTCCATTTGTTCAGGTTGAAACCCTTCAATGTCTTCTAAGTTGAATCTCTCATCTCTTTTTCTGAAAACCTTGATCCGTTTTCCAGCCACAGGGTTTCTCATAATAGTTCCATCTAGCTCCCGCAAAGAATACGTGGCGTTATCATGGACGTTCAGTACCACGTAAGGTCCAAACCATTTCTTAGCAAATTTCTTTACAGTGCTATGCTGATGCATTAGACTGCTATCATGAATTAAATCCCAATCACCAACCTGGATTGGTTTAGGCCTCAATCTATGAGTCTTATCAAACCTATCCTTGTTTGCCAACCTTGCAACCTTCAACTTCTCAATCGCTATCTGTAAATCTTCTGGTAACCTCCCCAGCTGTAGAATTCGAAGTTCCAACAATGTTTGTCTATCAATATTATCTTCCCATGTTAAAAACATCCATGTTGGATAAGTTTCTTCAGTTGGCATCCTAGATTTTTGTCCCAACATTAACTCCACGGGCATATAGCCAGTGACAGTATTATGAGTAGTTCTGTCAGCCCACAAAGCAAATGGAAGCAACTTCGGCCATTGAATTGATTTACCCTTACACGCCTTTAGCAATGCCTGAATAATTGGAGGATGTCCTCTCTCACTATTTCCATTGGCTTCTGGATTATAAGAAGTAGTCAATTTCAGCTGAACTCCATATCTGTGGAAGAACTCTCGTGCTTCAGCAGCATCCAATTCTCCTCTATCAGCTCTCATCCTCCCGATGCTCCCATATCTGCTGAAGATGTCCTCAAGTATAAATCTGCATATGGCTTCAGTGGTCTTGGTCCGTAAGGCTCTTCCTTCAACATAATTTGATAGCTCTTCTCTTGCCAATACCAAATATTTCATCCCCCACATCCCAAGTGGCATTGCTACCAAATCTATGACCCATTGAAAATGTATAGACGGTGGGTAAGTATGATGTAACCCATCCCTATATCTGACTTTAAACTGTAGCTCACAGTCTATGCACAAACTCACAAATCCCTCCACATCTTTATATAGGCCTTTCCACCAATATCTTTCCTTGATCTTGGTATAAGTAGCCCATACTCCTCTGTGTCCTGCCCAGAGTGTGTCGTGAAATTCTGTCATAATCTTGGTTTTTGTGTCAAGGTCTCCCAACACTCTCAATGGAACCTTGTCACCCCTTTTGGGCCTCTTCCATAACAATCCGTCTCTCAACAGATAGGCATAGGATTGATGTCTGATATCCTTGTATGTTTAATCCATCCAGCCTTCTTGCCTTTTCATCGTGCTCAAATAAATTCCAATATCCTTCAATCTGCCTTCATACAAGTCTTCATGGAAAATTTGAACATCAGATTCAATATCCACACCATCAGTAGCAAATGAATATCCACGGCGTTTCTCTTCTTCATTGTCATCCTTCTCATATGCCATCATTTCTTCCTCAGAGGTATATCTAGCCCTAGACAACATGTCTGCAACAGAGTTCTTTCTCCCGATAATGTGTATCAAGACAGGATTCAAAGTCTTAATGTAGGCTATCCATCCCAGCATAACAATGTCTGGATTAGTACAATTACTTATCATTCCAAGTAAAGGTAAGCAATCTGTCTCCAGAACCACACTTGCTCCAATCAAATAATTTCTCTCTGCTTTCAGAGCAGTGAGTGCTCCCCAAAGTTCTCTTTTAACTTGTGGATAAGCCCTTTGTCTTGTTGTGAGAATACTTGCACCAAACCTTATAGCAAATCGCTTCCCTTCATGATCATCTTGTCCAACAGCCCATCTAATTGCTATAGGACTTGTATCCACCGTTACAATCACCGGTCTACCACATTTATAGTCCACTTGTCTGAGAACAGGTGGTGAACTCAAGATTGTCTTCAGATTTTCCATGGCTATATCTTGTTCCTCTTCCCAGATAAACTTCTTGCCCTTCCTCAATAACTTGTTTAGCGGATCCGAGATATGAGCAAAGTGAGGCACCCAGATATGGTAGAATACACATGCACCTAAAAATCTTCTAATTTCTGTAATGCTTCTGCATGCTTTCATTCTGGATATTGCATCAACTTTTTCTGGGTTTGGCTTTCTACCATATCTATCGCACAAGTGCCCAACAACTAGAATCTCACCAATTCCAAAGTTTGACTTCTCCACAGATAATGTCAAATTAACCGATTCAAGCTTGCTCAATATCTTAGCCACATCTTCAATGTGACTCTTCACAAATTCTCTACAACCTCCAATATCCATTGTCTCGTCCTTGTCTTCCTCCCTGCAACCCTTCATAGGTATATCATCCAAAAATGGGATGGTCTTCTCAGGTACAAACTCATTTAGTATTTGATTCATTGCATTTTGCATATGAGCTACTGAGTTGGTTGCACCTCGAAGTAATGTGCGCATCCTCATTAAAACCCAAAGGGGTTTTCATAGTGGTCAGGTCTCTACTTTCTTCAGCTAGCTCGAACTGATCATATTTAGAATATAGATCTCCGATAGAATAGATTGCATGACCAGCAAATTGTTCAGCTACTTCATCTACTACAGGGCCTGACCCCATATTTCGGATGGTCACTCTGTTTGCAGGTTGCATATCTTGAATAAACCTCAATGCTCCTGATTTCTTAGGTACTGTAAACCATCTGTTAGAATACGGAGCAATTGAAGGCTCAAGAATACCCATCCGTACTTTTTCTTTCAACAACTCCATCAGTTTAGGAAGCAAAGCCCTAGGCACATGAATAGGCTTTAAATCCCATGGAATATGCGGTATTGTGAATATAACCATAGGTGGTACAATACTGGGATCCACACATCCAATCTCATCAGAAGTTGAGGCAAATGCCTTACTATGTTTGATGAGCATTTCTTGAAACATCTTCTCTTCTGGAACTGTCAAAAAGCCACCTCCTCCAATCTTCAACTTAGCCAGTGACTCATCTGTAAATTGATGTCCAATTTTGCGCTTCTCTCGCAATCCTGGCTCTTTGAGTGCTTGCTTGATATGTTCCATAGAATCATGCGGTAGTTGGGTAGCCACTGGTTTAACTTTCTTCGCCACAGTCTTATACTTGGTCTGAACAATGGCTTCATGTTTTAATTCATAACTTATAGCCAACCCAACATCCGATATCATCTTCTCCAACTCATCATAGGTTGCTCTTGAATGTATCTCCACTATAACATCTCCATCCACCGTCGTAGATAAATTCTCTAAAATTGATAATAATTCATCTTCCAATCCTACTTCTTCAAATACTCCATTTATAACTTCATCACTTGAAACCAAACCCACTATTTTTAGGATTTTCTCTTGTCTCTTCACCCTTCTCTTATTTACATGGTCCAACTCTTCAATCTTTTGAAAACTCACAAATCCATCACCAACTGAATCCAAACAACCGTAACGCAATTTATCTACATTGGGGATTGCAGATAATCTACTTACACCTATGTACCCCCACTCGCCAGAGGTGCTCTTTAGAAATCCAAAAACCTGGTCATTGAGGGCTCCAAAGGCATCTCCCTCAATTGCCCTCTGTGTCTTTCATGAACAGGTTTCACAGTGAGAAATTGCACAGCTTTCTTCCCATCACAACTTCGAACCCTGGCATAATGCAAACCATCATCCAAGACACTTGTTTCCATCCTTGCTGCTGTGATATAAGGTTGACCAAGTATCACAGGATATGTGGCACAATTCTGCACGAAGAAATTCTGCTCTACCTCCACGTCTCCAATCTTAGTCTTTACAGCAAGACAAGCTCCATACAAATCACCTTGCTCATTGTTTGCAGCTCTAATCACCCAACCATGGTTGATGTCAATTGGCCATTTGTTCTTCTCATACACTCGCCAGGACATGATGTTGATCTCTGATCCATGATCAACCAAGGCCAAGATTGGATCCTTAAAATCTCCAAGCCTCACTTGAGTCTCTGTAATAGCCCTAGCCCAATAAGAAACATAATAGTTTCACATTTCATCATCACCCTTTGAAGAACTAACAATATGTGCTTCTTGTATAATCTTCTTTTTCATACCAGATTCCACAAAAGTACACTCAGGCTGATATCCCTTTGCTTCCTCAGAATGATTCATTTGAGCACCATCCTCCATATCAACCTTGTTCCCAAAGCTTGGCAATGCAGATTGGACAAATACTTGTCCAATCTCCTCCTCCTCATCCTTAGATACGTGAGTATCTAGTGCCTCTACCATAATAGCTTCTGCTGTCATCTGCCTCTTTCTTTTAATCACATCAATGATCAGCTCATGAAAATCCCTCTTTGCAATACCAAGGGCCTCTCTCAAAGTAAACTCGATTTTGGCATCCAAAATCTTTTCTTCCAAGATACTCTTCATGTTTGTGGATGACTCAATGTCAGATTGAAGCTTGTAGGCAGGATTTTTACCTCTAGGCTTGCACGGTTCATCCTTCTCTTTCTCTTTGTTCTTCTCCCACCACTCCTTCGGTAATGGTGTATCACCAGGATGACTAGGAGATGGCCTCTTTTCCTCCTTTGGTCCTTGAGAAACCTCTTTATTTCTTGGAGATCTTCTCTTGTTTGATGGCTCAGCAACATCATCCTCTTGAGCAGCTTTGCCCCTCTTCTCTTCAACCGTAGCATCATGCAAGTCATCAACCGTTGATCCCTATCCAAAAATGCTTTGATGCTAATAGCATCAACCGGATCATCCCATCCGGTCATCTTCCTGATGACATCAGCTCCTCTCTTCATAGCCTCCGTGGCAAGTGAAGAAACAATCTTGATTTCCTTTGCTTCGACTGAAACAGAGTAAGACTCTGCTCCAATATCATGCTTGACACCACTCTTGTGTATCTCCTCTTCCACTAGCTTCTTCATACCTCCCTTTCCAAAGTTTGTCTTCAAAGGCTCATCAGAACCTGTAAACCTGATCCTACCTTCTCTGATATGCACAATATTGTCTTTGATTGCAGCTTTATAGCTGTCACAATCACCACGTCTGTGCTCTGAACTGTCACACCACATACATCTTTCCACATACCCCTTATCAGATGTCTTCGATGAGTTTCCTCCATGAGACTTCTTCAATTCCGTCATCTCCACCTTTAGATCACGTATGCCCTTGATCAACTGCTCCAAAGTGTCATCCTCGACAGTCTTAGACAACCTCGGAGGCATCTCAGGAGACCTTGAAGTCTGAGAGGTTGGCGTTGGCTCTAATCGTGGTGGTAAGCCACGAGTCTTGATCCTTTGTTGCTTGGCAACAAGTCCCACTGTCTCCTTCACCAGCCTCCAGTTGTTTGTAATCCCACTTTCCGAAGTCCTGTCAGCTAAATAGAAGAGCAGCTTATCTTTTAGGCCTTCGTCAGCTGCCTGTAGGAATAACTCAGTCTTCCTAAGATCCAATAACTACCTCTCTTGTCGTGGTAGTTGACCAAACTTCTCCTCAAACTCTCTGACCAGTTCATTTGGAGCCATCTTACCCCCTGGCCTTTGCTCAATCCACTCCAAGAATGATCTTTTGGTCATTCTCTCCTGATCCTCTTCAAAGAACTCATCCTTCAGCAGCTCTTCAAATTTGCCCCACAATACAACTCCGTCGTGCAGCTCTTGCACCTTCTCTCTCAGCTTTGGTATTACCACCAGATCGAAGGTGGCAATCATCCTCTCTTGTGAAACTTGATGCACCTCCATCTCACAGGTATAAATCTTTAAAAACTTGGTGATGTTCATTCCATCAAACCTCCCAACCTTGTCCACTACCATCTGCAGAGCCTTAGTGGTGTTTCTGTCAACACCTTCAACCCGTTGTCTCTCATCCATAAACTGAGCAAATGCTCGGAATAGGTCTTGAGCACCTAGTCCACCAGGTAATACAACCCCCGGGTCTTGATCCCCCATCTTCTCTTGATGAGCAAAAGCGCCTTGAAACCCTCTCAGTAGAAGCACCAATATGTCGTGGTAGAGAGTTTATGTTCCAAGAAAATACTGGATTTCTGGCTGCCACTTTTACTCAATCAAGTTCTTGATAAGAGAAACTCCAAATATATATGAAGATTGTCTTTTTCAAGAGACAATCACTTCAATACACAAGTCCTTATAGGACAAAGAAACCCAACTATCTAAGAAAACTATATAATTTTACAAGCCTTAGGAAACAAAACTAACCCGAATCTTAAGAGCTTGTATCTCTTAATCCAACCGTCTAAATAGATCCAAACTTCAGCAGTAGAATTGATATACTATTAAAATCAACTACACAAAGTTTCAACCGTAGATACCTCACGGATCTTGAGATATCACCGAAATACCTACAGCCTCTCTAAAACCTTGTTTACAAACACCCGCGCACCAAAATCTTCATAACTCCCAAGAAAATGCTCCAAACGCTACGAAACTTAAGATATAGCTTGATAGCATAATAAACCACCTTCTTGAAAAGTCTTAGCCAAAAATTCGTCCAGAAGCCAAAGATATGGCCAAAACCGCCACCAACATCAAGGTGATATACTTACAGTCTTAGAAAATATTTGTGCGCTGTTCAGCTCCAAATATCTCCTACATAAAAGCTCCAAATCCTTCGATTCTTCCGCGTAAAAGGTAGAGCTTGAAAACACCTTCGTAGCCGCTCTTCCCGATCTCCAAAAGCTTTCTTGAAACTCCCGGGATGCTCAAAAGAGTGGCAGTAGGTTCCCAAATCGCCCCCTAACTTCTAACGCTCATAACTTCTTAACCCCAACTCCAAATCCTATGTTTTTTGTACCCAAAGTATAGCCTGCAATCCAAACTACTCGAATATGGCCTCTTTCGATCAAATGCCCCCTTCAAAGTTGCTGAAACGCTTGATAAGGCCGCGGACAGCCCCCTTGATTCTCATTGGACACGAGAATCGGCGAATGGGAGGAGGACATTTCATCCAAAACCCATCCCCCTCCATCCCTTGCCACCTCCTCCTATCCTTTGCCACCTCCTTCTTATCCTTTGCCACCCCCTTCTTATCCTTCTATCCCTTGTCATATCATTCTATGTTTTTTTTACACTATCTTTTGCATATTCAATTATATCTTTTCTATTTAAACATTTAGAACTAAACTCTAAACTTTGAGGCCAAACTTTATCTAAAAGCTTAACATCAAACATTTAAGTCCTAAATAATCCAAAGACTTCAACTAATTTAACAAAAACGTACGAAATAACTCTTTCATATCAACTTTCAAACTAATTTACCAACTATTATAACAAACCCCAAACTTATAAACATGTTACCAATCGTGATTGGATTTTTACATATTTTAGGTAATCTCAATGCTACAAACGCTTATATACTACTGGATGATATCTTTGCACATCGATCACGGCTCAGCGGGCTGGCTGAGCGTTCCGCCACACTAAACTGGTTCAGAGTTCGATCCTCGTAGACTCCTTGAACGGTTAGTGTGACGCGTGGTCCTGGGGGCTGCTGAAACTTTAGCAGTATAACAGCCGGTTGATGCTCTTGAATCCTGAGCTAGTGACAAGATGCAGGAATAATTTCCAAGATAAGGCTCGCCCCGGTAAAGTATGACCGTGTGATTGAGGATGAATCCACTAGTCATATCTTCACTGTTGGCCTAGACCATTCAATACCCCATATTTTTCTATATTAATATATGTTTTCATAGCATGTACCCATTTACTTCACGACAGCGGTGAAGGGCCGGGCGCATACTTGGAGGGGCGCGCGCGTTCGTGGTGGGGCTGCGCGGGTTTGTGGGGGAGGGTTGGGCGCGTTTGTGGAGGGGGCTGGCCGGGCGCATGGCCTTTGGGGTCGCGCGCGTACGGGTGTTGAATTCAGATGTTCCGTGCGCTCTTAACATGCATGGGGTTCATGTCACAATGTGTATGAGAAATGTTAATCTTTTATTT